>JAVCKT010034265.1:907-11269 GCA_032273925.1 Rhynchotus rufescens
CTCTGAGGAGGCAAGAGGCCTTAGTTCTGCAGAGAAATCCCTGCCGTGCTCATGCTTGAGATTCATGATAGCTGCGTGTGGCCTACATGGACTCATGTGAAAACTGCTGCTCTGGGTCGCCCTGCTCTTGGCATGAATAAGTCTCTGAAATATGGTCTTGCAAGGTGATTAGCAATCTTGTGTCCTCCTAAGCTCTCTGTGTGCTGATAGCCATCAGTCTCAAGCTAGTGGTAGCTTTGCTGTTTAATAGCTTTTTATGAATATACTATAATTTGAAAAGTTACTAAAGGCAGCACAGCTTGCCCTTGTGAGAGCTCAAGAATTCTGCATTTGCTTCTGTTTGTTTCACTTTTCCAGATATTTTTATACAATCTAGAACTGTTATCTAAATTTTATCTTTTATTAATCCTTAGATTCCATTTTAATCACTGCAGTCGTGTTTCACAATCTCCTTACTATGTTTCATTCATGAGCAGGCATCTCTAAAAACTATGATGAAGTTCTGTGCCATTCGATGTCTGCAACTGCCGCCTCTTACTTACCTTTTATTCTCTAGAACCTATTCCTTGCTGCAGATCCGCTCTCTAGACCTTATATTCTCTGCATTTTTTTCCCTTCATGGCTTTTTTTCTTTACAGAGCATCCTATCAGTGAAGATTTGTTTCTTATCTGGGATTAACCATTGTTTGCTAGAGACTTCATTTATTTATTTCCTGTTTCTTCTGTCACTTACTCCAGTTGTCACTCAGAGTAGGTAGGTATTGAATATGTGGAGTAGTGATAGATGCGAAGCAGTAATGTTTTAAAAGACAAAAAAAAAAAAAAAAAAAAAAAAAAAATTAACCACATGACTTTAGCAAGGTGATAGCATCTTTTGCATGAAGGAGAGTGACAGAGTAGCTAAGAAAAATCATTTACATTCACGTCCAAACTTTATCACAGCCCTAATGGCGCACAGGAGCCATAGCTTGACAGTTTAGCTGTATAAAGATTACAGATGAAGGTTAAAATCAAGTGGTAAGGCTTAATTAATAGGATCATGTAATGACATCTGCACTGAGACAGAGGAAAGACCATGATAAAGACCAATAATCTGTCTTTCATCCATAATATTTTATCACTACCAATACATATTTCAAGAAAAGACTATTCCTGTCAGTTAGTGAATAGAAATTTTCATCTAGTGGCTTGAAAAAAACCTGAATCCTTAAATACGAAGTGTCTCAACTGTTCAAGCAGAAAATGCAAACGTAAACCTTGTTTATCCTTTTAGATAGTGAGACACTGGAGCATTCATTGAAAGTTATGATTTTTATCTCAAGTATTGGAGTACTGATGATGATTGAATTATGGAAGACGTCCTGGGTTGTTCTGCTGCTGTGGTCTTTCTCTGGAGAGCATGTGTCACAGAGATTTCTTCAGCACCAGTTGTGAAAACTCTCATCACTTTTGCTCCCCAGGTTCTTTTCCTTCATACATGAGGCAGAAGGGGAAAAAAAATTATTTTCTTCATTTTAAGTCTAGGTTGCCCAAGAATACCAAGACAGCACTAAAGATATCGATGAACTGCACTGCACCGTACTTTTTTCCTATTAAAATGTGACTTGTGAATGTGAGGAGCTTACCTGACTGCTGTGAATTAGGACCGTCTTCTATTTGCTCCTTCCAGTATTATGCTTAAGAAAATCAGGGAGCTCTGGTTCTTCAACAAATTGGTAGAGGAAGAGAAGGAAGTTATTTATACCTTCTTTCTTACTTTTGAGCACTTTTTATGCTTTTCTGTTCTTCCAGTTATCCCTTCTTATTGCTCAGTTATAGTCCTCTGTCTTTCATCATTCAAATCTTCCTTTACTTCTTAAGTTAAGAAGGCCCCTTAAAAGCTATAGAAGAAGATATCACGTTTATTGGGACAGCAGTTTAGTCAGCTGTGTCCTTCTCATTTATTCATTCCTTAACAGAACAGGAGAATAAGACCTGTATGTTTTCCAAGGTAAGTCAGTGTCAAAACTGTGATTCTTTGAATGGTCTAGGATTTTATTCAGAGCATTTACTTTTTATAATCTTTCCTACATAAATTCAAATCACTGTATTGCTCATGCTTGCTGTGTGGCTTCATAAATCTTTGTGTAAAACTCATGTCTGATGTTCATAATCTGCTCTACCAGATGAGGATTGTAAAGAGTGGATAGGAATTGCTTACCACCTTGCTCTTCCACAACGGTGTTCAGCATCCTGTGTTTATAAAGACAAGCTATTTATTAATCGTGGTGCTCGTATCTGCAATTATGCTCTTAAATATATGAATACAATCTTCATTGACTTCATTTGGATGTATTTATGTAGATGAGGAGAGGCTGGATCCTAGATGTCAAGTGCCTGATCCTTCCTCTGAAGAAGCTACTTGTGGATACATAAGTAGTTCCACAGGTTAATAAATAATACCAGCATGAAAAATAACTTCTTTCCTAAAGACACAGTCTGAAATTATTCTAAAGTATTAAAAATACTGTTTTGTAGAGAACATTATATATAATTCAGTCATTTATGCAATCACTGTCCTTTTTCTGATTTTTTTTTCTTGTCCTACAATGGCTTTTCTTAAAAGCTTTAGTTGCATCGGATTTGTAGTCTAGAAGAGAACAGAGTTATTTTGCAACTTGAACACGGAAGTCAAATTATATTGTAGTACGCATGGTGTCCGGGGGTGTGACTGCCAAATAATATCCAGAACACTTCTATTTTCATAGTAATGCCTTGGATGTCAGCCACGCAGTTTCCGCTGAATTAATGAATGTCATGTGGCTCAATCTACCACTGCTGCCAGAAGCATGCAAGAATAAATGGTAATATTGCCGAAATAGTATGTACAGAAGACCAGTTTTTGATAAGGGGTTTTAAACTTGCACCTTCTTTACTCTGTTATCAACTACTCACACCTGCTCTGATTTACCTGTACAAGCAAGAGATTCTTTTTCGTGTTCTTGTCACAGGAAATAATCTCCCAATTTTATCATTTCAAACCTTGATCTGCAGGCCTAATCTACATTTAAAAAAAAATTCTTCCCTCTACATTTTTAAACACTGTAAAATACAAATGATAGTGTCCTGAAGTAGGAGGAGGCATAGTATTGCTAATATTACTTTAATTATTAATCCAACTAACAACTCCACAGTGTGCAAAGCCTTCCTTTCTCAATGGGATTAGCTAACCACTGAGAACATTACAAATGCTGCAGACACCTACATATTTGTACAAAGATAACCCCCTGTTACAGCGGATATATTCTTTTTTTATCCTTTCTTATTTTACCAGCATGATTCATTAACAGTTATTTTTGAGATGTAGAAATGTAGACTAATATAATTTAAAATGCTGTTATTTAAATGAATAAGTCATCAATGTTTTAGCTTCCTTCTAACACAATATATCTGAATGAAAGTAAAGGATAGTGAGACAATTATCAACTTAAATGATTGAGTTTTATTTTTTAAAAATCCTACTTGATAAACATGATTTTAACTTATTTTCTTCTATTTAGGAGATAATTTTTAGATTGAGTGGTTGTATAGCATATTCACTGTAGCTAAAAGACCGTAGGAAATTTGCAGTGGCTCTCTACTGCAAATGCATATCTTATTAAAAGAATAAATACAATTTATTTGGTGTTCGTAGTGCTAGGTCCACTTTAGAATTGATGAGAATAGCTGTAAATGAGAGATTCTTGGAGATTCCTTAAGCTGAAAAGAAAAAACAAACACAAAGGTGTGCAGATGACATTGTGGGATGCCATAATGACGGTCCTCACCACTTGGCATTTGAGAAGCTACGTGAACAACGATGTAAAGGTTCCTTGGGTTTCTAGATCTGTGAGTGCAGGTCTGTGGGCTATAGGGTCCTGCTGGCCTCCTCAGTGTGTGTGTCCCCTGCTCTGTGGTCTCCCCACCCTCTGCCCTCACTGCATACAACCTTACTGGCATTGCAAGGCGGCAGAGTCTGCGCTGTAGGGCTTCTCCTAGCGTTTGGTTTCTGGTTGTGTTGATAGCGCCCATGTTGGAACAGGTATGGTCTCTTTTGCCTCTCTGCTGCAAAATGAGAAGGAAAGCAAAAAGGCAGGGTTTTGTCATTAAGTCACTAATAAGTAACATGCACCTGCAGAAAGCCAATCACCAAAGTGAAGAGTTTTCCAGATTTTCCAGGCTCTTCATCGTCAACTCAAACCTAGCTTGAGTAAAACAAGGTTTTGTTTTGTTTTTTTCAATTAAGATGCTACCATCAAAAATTGTGCAACGAGACATAGAAATATTGTATTAACTACTAGATAGTTCTGTGCACTGTTTCCCAGTTAAGCCTCTGTGTATGCAGGCATGGTGCTTTATTTTGCTGTTGTTGGGTGCTTGGGTGGCACAATAAATCTCTCATCATTGTGGGTATAGCAAGCCTGGAGGATCATATCTCCTTGACGACCACTAAACTGTATGCACCCAAAATAGTTACCATTGTCTGTATAAATTACGCCAGCCTAATGTGGCAGGCCACTGCCCCTGGACCATTTTGGCTAGTTATGTGCTCTGTATGTAGTTTCTATGAGAGAGCTTTTTTATTTTTTCTTCTCTTCCCTCTCTCCATTGAGTGCAGTACACTCTTTCTGTTATGAAAATGGTGTTGTTCTAAATAAAACTGACATGATCCACCAACACTTTTGGAAGCACAGATGCTTTGTCCCACTATTTACTAAAGAGGTTCACACTTAGATTAAAGCAGTGAAATCAAATCACTGAATAAAACCTGGAACAACATAATGGTTTAAGGAATTTCTTAAGAGCTTTTGGTAGGAGGAAAGTTGCACAAAGGTAAAATTAGATTGTTTTCTGTTCAATACCAGAAGACAAGAGCCGTGTGCAATCCAATATAGATGCATTTGTTTTTCTGAGCATCGTGGACAGTTCTATTTGTCTTTTTTCTTGCCTATGACATGAGACTGCAACCCAGCCATTTGTGTAATGAACCTAAGGCCCAACAGCCCCAGCCATTAAAAGCAGACTCAGTTTGCTTGCAGGAGCTACCCACAGGGACGTGCAGTCCTCTTCTGGACAACGCTAGGTGAGTCTGAGGCTTTGGAAACACACTTTGAAGTTAGGACTTCAAGTACCATCAAAATGGTAAAATAAGTAATATCCTATATTATTTTATTATTTTTCTAATTAGGTGAGGATTTTTTGTTATTGTTTGGAGGTTTTTTGGAAAGCATACTAGCTATTTACTTTTGAAGTGATCTTTTTCCTTGTGGGTTTTTTTTTTTTTTTTTTAAACCCATGATGTATAATAGAGATGAGAAGCTTGGTTATTGTTACAGGTAGGACTGTTCCAGCAGGTTAAAACTTAGTTTACCTTATTTAAATTAATGTATTTAAAGGGAATACTTGGAGAAATGGGATTAAATAAAATGCCAGTCTCTAGATAAGTGCCTTTTCTTTTTACCAGTTTACTTACTAAAATGAAAGCAGGCCATACACATCTCAAATATTTTCAAATGTTTTCTTTGACGTAGCCGATAGGTGTCAATCATTCTGCTTCAGCCCTTCAGGCTTTCTCTCATTGCACTTGTTTTTTTTCTCTTTAAGCTACTATCTCTAAGGCACCCTCCCTCATTACTGGCTGTTGTTTCCTTTTCCCTTTCAGTAGCTCCCATGAAAAAATAACATTGAATTTTAACACCTCTTAACCTTGCTTTTTTTTTTTTTAAATGCCTCCCTAACCTACATTCCTCATACAATGCAGTATTAGGACGCAAAGCTGTTTCTTGGCCTTTGGAACAGAGATTTTATTTCTGTTTTAAGGTAAATTCTAATGTATGTGTATATATCACTATTGTCAGAAATTCAGATTTTTGCAAGTCTTGAGCTTGGTGATTTGAGGAAAAGAAAAGGGGAAAATCATCGTTTTCAAGCTCTTTTGGATCATAATTTCTAAACCCATTAACTTCTAACCTGTGAAAGAGATTTCAGACATTTGTTCTTACACATAGCAAGCTTTAGGCCATACTTAGCACTTTCTATGTGATGTAAATAAAAATTTCTCAGCATCCTCTCCATGTTGTGCCAGCATCTGAAAGCAAAGGCTCAGGATGAGCACACTTCCTTTGTGCAGAGCAAGCTTGCTCTCTGGATCTTAGCACTGCATTACTGATGTAGGCGCACAGGATCTTAGTGAAGCCTTATTTATAATCATGTATGGGATGAGTATGGTGAGGAAGTGATTGATTCTCATTTCCTATGATTTTAAGCTCGTCTAAGTGTGGCAACTGTGTATTCGTCAACTTCTAAATTGCATTGAAATGTACCCACAGACCCATACACTTTGCATGCCTTGTTATTAAAATTCCACTAGCATCAGGAACTGCATAAAGTGTTTTCTGCACAAGTGGACAGATTATCCATGGCCAGTTCTCCCAGTTGCACCAGGAATTGTTTCTGCAAGCAAGCCTTCCATATAGCTGTGGGTTTTGCTGGATGTTTGAGAACCTTTCCAATTAATCTGATACTGTTTTCAGTCCAGTTCTGCAAATGGACTACCCACAGGTTCCTCATGTGGGTAGTGTGAGCCTGGCCCTTGTCAAATAGAGCAAAGTTTGGGGGCATCGATGTAAAAGAAATGCCAGGTGATGGAAGGGAAGTCTGGCACATGGCTGTGTATCTTGCACTGCTATTTTTTTGTTTTTTCTTTCTCCTCCTAATTGATAGCTCTTGCCATCTGTTCCTGATCCATCTCTCTGCTGTCCTATCCCACACACCGTCTCCTGCCCCCATTCTACTCCTCAAGCTTGGACTGACTCCTCGAAGGCAAGCGACAGGCGCCCGCTGAAGCCAAGTAGTAGCTGAGTGCCAGGAAGATGCTACCAGGGTTGTCTGCTAGCTGAGGTTGGGGTCTTCGAGCATCATCTGAGTGGGCTCACATGCTTTTATCTCGTTGCAGTTCTGAGTGCTGTTCCTTCAGCAGATTGCCCAGATTTTTTTTTTTTTTTTTTTTTTTTCCAGAAAAAGAAATATCTTTGCTCTATAAAATAGGTTTATATCCATCTCTGAGGTGGATTCCTTCTGAATCTCTCACTACTGCCCATGTTTCTAACAGCCTTGTGGCTTTATGGGATAAGTAGATTGGAAATACTACTCCTTTCTAGGATATTTTCGGGAATCTTTTTGTACATTTCCATCTATGTGTGAATCTGTCTTTTCTCGTCTAACTCTCCCTTTTGTAGTTTAGCATATTGAAGCCCCTTTTATAGCAAAGGGAAACGTACTTAATACATACAAAGAACTGCATTTCTAACAAAAACTTAGATATGTAAATAGGCTAAAGCATTTTTTTATGGCAGTTACTTAATAATGGACAAAAAAGTGCCTCTGTAGTTATAACTTTATTCTTCTATGATCTGAAAAGCTCTTGCTTTTACAGGTGTGTTGATGGGAAGATAAAGAAACAGTACAGATTTGGTAAGATGGATCAGTTTTTGCTTTTCTTAAAGGCACTTAAATGCCTAAAAATAGATCCCCAAAAATATCAAAGCTATTAATTCCCATAGACTTCTCATGGAAGCTAGGAGCGAGTACCCAAAAAAGTCTGGCAATGTGATGTTACAAGCATACAAAAAACTGTAAAGCAAAATGTATCAGAGGAGCCCATGTGTTGATTTCTGCATAGGTAGCTCTTGCTGCTCCATGCAGAACTATCCATTCCCATGCAGAATTATTGTAGACTTTTCCTTGAACACCTCTAGCAGTAGCGGGGAAAGTTAGGTAATTAGTGCTTGCTCGTTTGCATTTTTAAGGTTCATCCTGATTTTTTTTTTTTTTTTATTATGGATGCCACTGGCTTGTTGGTTGTCTTCCTGTGGTGCATGAGTGTAGCCAGATCACTAGGTTTTTGTATTGAACTAATAATAGGGATTAACGTAAGGCAGTGAAATCTTTCTGGAAAAGGTGGAAGTTGCTGGAAGAGTTCCTTTCTTTCCACTTCCGAACACTACAGATTTTAGGACTTTAGTTAAAACAAAGATTTTAATAAGCTATTGGTGAAAATTAGAAAACACGAAAAACCGCAGCTGCAAATAGTTCACTGACTTCCTTGATTGTCGTATTTTCCAGTTGTACAATAGCCTTTATTGCAGTCGGCTCTGCCATGTAGGAAGAAATTATATTTTCTGTGACGGGAGAAGAAAGACAGTTAAATGGAATGAAATGATCACTCGTCAGGTGATGTATGTGATGGTGTAGACAGGAAAGTGTTCCCACAGTTTCCAGGAAACCTGATAATTTTAAGTGACTTTAATTTTTTAAATGTTTTTGCACTGATTAGAAACCCCTAGATGCTGAAATGCTACAGCTCCAGCAAGAATCTAATAAAGATTCCCCCCGGGACTGGTTTTGATTGACTACAGTTGCCTGTCTGTTTTTATTTTACTGTATATGAGCAGACACAGATGCATGCAGTCAAGTTAACACTTTCCTGGGCTAGCTGGTATGCTGAGATGTTGAGGATATCTTCAATTTGGAGCACTGAAACCTATATGGGGGGAAAGGCTCTTTGAGGGTTAGACTCTCGGATTTGGACATCTCTGTGGACACCCAGTGAATGCCCCAGGCCTTCCTCCCTAGGGAAGTGTCAACAACGCTGGGATCCCATCTCTGTGTGGACGCACTTCGTGTTTAGTCTGTGTGTTGCTCTCTGTGATTGATGCTCCGGTTATTAAAGCACAGAGGTGAACACACGGAGGCAGTGATTTTATTCCTTCCCTGTGGGCATGTCAGGCAATTCTCCTCTTAAGGCCCATGGGGACCAACCTATGCTCATTTTCTGTTCGTGTCAGTGCAGCAGACTCCCCTGCACGGCGTAGACGTGGTTGAAGATGCTCTCCCGTGGAAACGTGGGCATTGCGGCCACGCGCAGAGCTGCCGGGGTGCAGCTCCTGGGTGATGGGGCTGTTGCTGGAAGCAGGGTCACCACCAACAAGCCCTTCCCTGACTTCAGCACAGGACTGTGCCAGCCCAAACAGAAATCCAGACTCCAGTCTTTTGCTGGAACATTTTGGGAGCTACCGCCACGTAACTCCCCTCTCGCTGGCTATCCAAAGAGGAGTGCTACGAGATATTTGGGCTTTGATGGAAAATTCAGGAGTGCTTGCATCACTTTTGGCTAAGTTGAGTCAGAAAGCACTATGGAAATGTAAAATACTATTAATCATTTATTATTTGCAGCTGCAGAGATAATAGGGGGATAGAATGAAGATGCTAGGAAGATATGAGAAAGCCCAGAAGCTCTGAGTCAGATTGGTTGGTCTGGTGTTGCAGTCTCGTGTTCTGGAAGCAATATTGGTTCTTCTCCTGAGGAGCTAATAAATACTCGCGTTTATAAGTTTGTGAAGAACAGTGGGAAGTTATTCTTTTGAAAGCTTTGCATCATGTGAAAGATGAGAAAAAATATCTTGTGGCATCAAGTTGTTTAAGTTAGTATCTATGCGTTATCAAAAATTTCCTCTGGTGACATTTCCACTTAGAAAAGTTTCTTTTAATTTAATAAACTGGACCAAAGCCTAAAATTATATTAATTTAGAGAAATAGTGCTTTCATTAGAAGTTCAAGTCTATATCCTTATAAACATTGGAAAGTTAAACGATATTCAAACCATTGAATTAACCTATTTACCCATACTAATTCCTTTCACTGTTATGTTATATATTCTATTTATGCATTTGGAGGTTAAATACAGTTATTTTCCATCTTTCCTGAAGCAGCTTTCTCAGTAAGAAGACTTGATATTCAATGACAGATGTATTAGCAATCAGCAGAGATTTCTCAAATGGAATAATTGTTGCGTAATTTATACTATTTGTGTTCAAATTGTCAAGTAAGGCTTCTCCTTTTTTAAAACCATGAATTCTGTTCTTTAGAGTTCCTGTATCCTCATATTGCACATGTAAGTAAGGTTTAAATTTTTGTAAGTGTTAGCACATCTCCTCCCCTCCTCCCTCCCTGCTGCTTCCTCTTTGCAGTATTTTAAAACACAGATATCTGCCTGTTTCAGTTGTGTGCTCTTCTGGGAACATGCTAGCACTGACTGGCATAGCTATCTGTGGAAGTCCTTCAGAATCAGGACTTGGAAAAGCTGCAATGGCAGCATTTATTTTCTGTCACTTGCGCTGAATTGAACAGAGCGGCTTAGCTGAATTTTAACATTTTTTTCCCTGCACAGGAAGAATTTTTCTTTTATTCCAGTGTAACCCCCTGTATGGAGGGGGCGCGGAAACATAACGCGTGCTCCTGTTTGCCTCGTTCCCACGCTGGAATATAGGCCACGCTCAGACCCTC
>JAVCKT010034267.1:0-11061 GCA_032273925.1 Rhynchotus rufescens
TGAGAAACATGGCTCCTTTTTTGAAAGTTTTACAAACTAGAATAATTAAATTTTCAGCACTTCTTCTACTGCTAGTGAGAATAAATATGATTCATTGTGTCTCATACAAAGTATGTACAAGAGAAGAACGTGAGCTGTATGTTTGAAATAGCAAGGGCCAAAGTCTGCCCTAGCATAAATACATTAACTGTGCTAAAAGATTCACAATCAAATAAGAATAAATGTTGGCCCTTGTAAATCACAACAGAACTTGGGATAATGCCTGCAAGAATTCAGCCTAGTGCAAGCGGCAAGCTTCTATTTTACTTGGGTTTGGAATAGCAGATCAACAGGACTGTAGCCTCATGCCTGCAATCCATGATTTAATAAGTATTTCATCACTCGGGACCTTATCGTCATGGTTCACCCAACTTGCTATGGAGAACATAAAAATAACTGTTGATATTGTAAACCTCATGTGAGCTCACCTTACTGTTTCAGGAATATTATATTTACTGTGAGCTTACGGAGAGGTTAATTCTTCGATTTTTTTCATCCGAAACACGGAAAAACATAAATCAAAGCAAAATCCTAAGAATATTTGCACTTTATCTTTTCAGTACTAAGGGAAGAGTTGGATGTTTTGCCAATCTATAATTAATGAGACACCCAAGGCCTTGGAGAAGTGGATAACACTCTCTCTGAAATAATGAAGATCACCAATCTTACAAGAATCTTAAGCATCCATACCAATGGAATCACTGAAAGAATAGCACCTTTACTTATTTTCAGTTTCTCAGAGGCATTTGCCCTCCCTCATGACAGACCATATTGGAATTGGCTCTGATATCGTGCATATGGATACAGGGATATGGAAGGACACTCCCTGATTCAGCATGACTTTTGCTCTGTGTACCCTTTCCAGTAAAAATTAAAAAAAATGAAAACACTTTCTGTATTTGCTTATCCTCGGAGGGTCTATGCTACTTTCAAATTCACATTACTTCCCTCCCAGAGACATATCTGTTACTTCATTTTCTTACTGGTTATGGCAACCTGATTAGATATCTGTGATATATTAGATATCTACATTTTCTACCTTTTTTTTTTTTTTAGTATTTTCTTTTTTTCTCTCCCACTGGAAAGCCTTTAATGTTTTGGATTGATCCTTTCTGACGCAGAAATGATTCTAAGAAAACGAAGGTGTGGTCAGCATAGGTTGTGCAAGAGTTTTGTCCAAGCAGTGGGCATCTTTCGGAGCCGAAGTGCAGAGCGGCAGCAAGACAGCAGAGGGAGATGGTGCTCAAAGGAGGAAAAATGGGCCAGGGTCCCTCTGCAGTGCAAGGATTGCATATAATCACCCCAAAATAACGTTAAGACCAGTAGTGGCCCTCCACTAAGGAGAAACGGAAACTACAGTTGATGTAGGTCACCCAGGGTGGGTGCAGGCCGGTTTGAATAACCGGCCGTGCACAACTTCCCCATCCATGTGTGCTGCGCTGGAGATTCCCGGCGGCAGCGACCTTGGTGGGGCGCAGAAGTGCTGGGCTGCCTTCAGCAAGGGCGCCCTTTACTGCCTAGCGCCGGTGCGTTGGGCCTCCAATTAAAATGCTAAAATATGGTTCCAGGAGAAAGTTTAACAGATTATTATCTTTCCTGCACGGAAGGAGGTGAGTACTGGGACATATCTGTTTAAAGTGACTGTGCAAATGACATTTTGATGTTCCATATTTATAGTATTCCTTACCAGCGGCTTGCATATTAAGGGCTAGATTATACCAAGGCTGCCCCAGAATCATTGCTTTGCGGTAGGCAGTTCCAGTTGAGCTGGAGGAGAGGGCCGGAGACAACAGCCATTGATTTATTAGCAGTTTTCTCTAACAGGTAGACTCAGAGGGTCTTTCAAAGAACATTATACTTTTGTCCTGTTTTTCACCTGAAAAAAGGCATTCTGGGTGTTAAGTTCCTCTGCTCTAAGTTGCTCAGTGCTATGAGACATTGCTCTGATGTGAACATCTGACTTCAAGTGACTAGCCTTCTGCCTCCCACTTTGGGAAACTGTATGTGCCATGCAGAAGGTTCAGGAAAGACTTTGTTCCTTGAAGAAATCTCTCCCTTCCAGAATTTCAGGCCTTCTCTCTCCGTGTTATCTCCCATCCTACAAGCTGTACAGGGCTCTCCCTTCCTACTGGTTGTTTGCTTCTATGCACTGGCAATAGCAAGGGAAAAAAATGCAAACCTGATATACCAATGAGTTGCTTCATCACTAAGCCATTATTTCAAATTATCTTTGAGATATTTCTATTTCTGGTTTTGCATAATTCATGCTCTTTTTTTTTCCCTTAGTATAACGAGACACTAAGGTTTTAGTGATTTCAATAGCAGAACAAAATTTCCCTGCAGTTTTCTCACTGGCTGCTCTGACTTGAAAGAAAATGTTCAAGATACTGTAGAAACTAGGCAGAAATATTATGTCACTTTAATAGCTAAATTGCTAAATGCTATTTACTGTATATTCCTAAAGATTGATAAGAACTCAGTTTCCTATGTCTCTGACATACTTTTATTTATTGAAACTTTAGCGAATGAGTTTTCACTAGAAATTTCTACATGTAATTCAGCAGCAGAAAGAATAGCTGTCCTTTACACTTAAAAATCAAGTTGACTTACATGTGGAAAAGTTTGGCACTCCTATCCTTTGTTGAAGGATACTCAATAGCGTCTATCCATGTGTTTCTATGTCTTTATAGAAGGAAATGAAGCAAAGGAGAATTCAAGTAAGCACCTTGCCTTTTGAAAGAGATAGTACTGTAGATTACTAGTAAGTTGGATATTTGGGTCACCTACACCAAAAGAGAAGTGAATATTTTACTCAGCTTTAAAAAGTCACTGTGTTGGGGAGTGATATTTTAGAAGAACTTATCAAACAGTTAAAATCTTATCTCCAGTTCAGCTTTTTAGTAGGCACATTTATTTGAAGAGGTAGGTGGGGTCATTACTAGAAAGAGGTGAGTGAAGATTATTTGGTAAAGCTCCTGTTTTGGGTAAGGATCTTCAGATGCAAGTATTTATCTGAACACCCAGCCTCTGATTAATGCAAGATAGGGATAGACCGAAAGAAATTGCAGTTCATATGTTGAAGAAGCTCAGGACAGAAGAAAATGCATGTGATTAATATGTACCAAGCCATGGTAGTTGATGAGGTGGAGGGAAAGACATGGGGAGCAGGGAGAAAGACGAGGCTTGAGTGTGAGGCAAACTGACAGTGGCCTAAAGCGTACCTGGCACAGCTTAAATCGAGTGCTGGAGAGGGCTCTCCTTGGGAACAGAAGATGCTGAGGGCACGAGCAGAAGGGAAGGACACAGATTACAGAACAAACCAAGGATGAGGCCACTGGAAGGAGCCAGAGGAAATGAGATAAAATGAAAAAGGCATTTGAAGAAGAGAAAGATTATCTGAAAAGCCAGAAAGCATGGAAGAGCTTTAAGGAGATAGTGTCCTTAATTTTCATCCAACAACCCTGCAGCAAATATTATGAAGGGGACATACCAGAATTCTTTATGCAGTGGTAATCTTTAACTGTCATAATAACCCCTTGGAGCTTTTGGCAGACTCCAATTTAAAATGGCTCTGAGATACATTAACATGACACAACTCAACATAGCTTCAAGAGATCTTAAAACTGCCCGAACTCAATGTGGAGGCTTCACCTGCAAGTCAGAGATTGAAGCTGAGCTTTGTATTTCAGTTTCTCCAAGCAAATTCAGATTATATAGTGTGTTAATCCAAGGATTCTCTTCCCTTAAGAGTATTGCCAAAGGAAATATTGGGGTAGGGGAGGCATGAATCTGAAAACTGGGTTTCAATAGCTACTGAAATGACTATGAAGATTGAGTTTACCATCTCTCGATGTTTTGGTGCCTTTCTGGAGTTATGCAAAAGTATTAATGTGCTCAATCCGTGGACAGCTGAATGAAATGGTCTGACCTAAATAGTAGGTTTCCTCATTAGTGTAATGGTTCTTTCTGGCTTCATCATTTATCATCATGAATATGTAATCCTTTGATACCTGTGGCTTCTTTGTGACTACAGGTTCGTGAGACAGGCTGTTCTAAGACTCCACACTGATGGATAATTCTGTTAAGAGAGCTGGACAGAAGGCCAGTCTCTCATAGTGATGCTTATTAGGAAGCTTTATAGATCTTAAATAAGAGGAAGGGAATTAAATACTGCAGATGAAGTACACCTCAGATTTTGTCTGACTGCAGGTGGCAGCGTTTTACAGTTTTGAACAAGCTTTTATGTATTATGCAGGAGCCAGGTGGCAACCACTGTTATGGCGCAGAATGATACTTGCTGCCAAATATGATGCCAGCAGGACTGGCCTGATGTGGAATGAAGTCCCATTTTACAAACACTATGTGTGCAATGAACCCCTGGAAGTGAAGCCCTGCACGAAGCAGGGGAGACTTGCAAGTATTTATGAGGTGTTCAGAGATAATGGAAGGATAATGAGATGAATTGTGATTTCCAGAATGTACCACAACTTGGCAATTCTGAGATACTCACACACGTCAAAGCCTGGAGTTAAGTAATTAAAACTCAAGAGATTCTTTTCCACTTAGGCTGTAAATGAATCCACAATAACTATTGGTGGCAAAGCTACATCGGTTAAGATAGCTTAAAAAAAAGGCAAAGCAGAGGCAGAGAAGGGCAACAACTTTCCATGGCTATTTGGAATATTCTCTTGCAGTGTGTCTCTCCTCTCTATGCACTTTTTGGGAAGAAATAAAAGTTTGCCATCAAGTGGTCACCATGGTGTGCCCGATAATGTAACCTTTGCTCATCCTCAATCCTGCCAAATTATTCACTAGTGTATGTGATTTAGTAAATGCTTCACTCAAGTTAAGGAAAAGAGAAGTATTTCTTGAGCTAGGTCCTTAGCTGATATAAATCATATACCTCAGTAGAAGTCAGTGAGGGATACTTATATATGCTAGCTGCTACTCTGATAAGGTTTATGAGGAACATAGCAGATAAAAATATTAAAAAAAAAAAAAAAAAGGAATGTGGCTGTGGTTATGGCATACCCTCATTGGCAACTGATGGACAAAGAGGAGAACTGGAAGAGTAATTATTCATGAATAATGTAAATGATGAATGTTTCTTTTTTATTTATTTCTTCATGAATTGTCTGCAAGAGGTCACTGTTTTCTGAGCTGTGCTCCTTACTTTAAATTATTTGTCGGATTGTTCTTGTAAATAATTCACACTCATCTGCAAGCAACATACTGGAAGACTTCTGAATAGGTGAGGGGGTCTTTTAGTGGGCATGAATTTGTATTATCTCCTTCTTTCACATTGACTTCACTTGCGTTAGGTCACCAGCATGAGTGAAGGATGTACATGAAGTAATGAGTATTTAATAGCATTGAGCTACACCTATCTGTCTGTCTTCCTAGAAGCAGATACAGTTCCAACTGGAAAATGTCAGCCTTGACAGTCAAAACTTTTTCTAAGGCTGGTGAGTTCTTCAGGCTCCTGTCTGAGCTGGGCACCCTGTCTGAGTGAAGCGTTAGTGCAGCAGCAGGGTCACAGATGAAGGTTCATCTATCTATAAGGAAGGTGGTTCACAGTAAATGGCTTCTAGCGCATGAACTTTGCTTTACTACAGTCAGTGCTGTTCACTGAGGTCATTAGTCAATTCGAAGGCACAGAAAAAACAATGTATAGTTGCTAGTTTTTCATCTCACTTAAAGACACGAGACTGTGTCACTTAAAATACTCTGAGACTAGTCTGCCCTCATAAAAGCGAGAGGTAAACCAAGCAGCTGACATAAATCTGGTACACGTTAGCAAACTGGGAGCTGCCTGTGTGCAGCTTATTTACATCACTGGAGCCTCTGCCATAAGTAGGGTAGAACCTGCCCCTTCCAACTGAAACAGCTGAATCAAGGCAGGTGTAATAGAAGTGCTGGAGACTTCTTTGGGTGAAAAGAGGCTATTTTAAAATTTTCTAAAGTTTGTAGCATGTGCTTATCAGCCCTACTCCCACAAGGAAATCACTCTATGACAACATTTAAAACTTTATCCTGTCTAGCAACTCACATAGGCAGGGAAAACACCATGCAAGTAGGCAGTTGGACATGTTGGGATGTTGTATAAATGCAGATATTGTGTCTCAAGAAAATGATGATGAAGACTTTTTTCCACTGCAAAATTATGGTTGAAACAGAAGATTTATATCACCTTTATTTGATTTTTCTTATATATAGAATTTATCTTCACAAGTTGGGATGATGTCATAACACAAATGATGCAGCTACCAAGCGCATTTTAACAAGCCAGCCCTTAACAAGTGAAGATTAATGTGCTATTCTAAAACTGAGCTTTTATGTATGCTGTTTGTACAAAAGAAGTATTAAAAATGAAAAAATGGGCTGTCTGCCAAAGTACTGATGACATACAGAATATTGAAATAAATAGCTGATGATGCACAAAACACTGAGAGATGTTTATTCAAGCCCTGCATCATCACATCATTATATCTATGCTTTGAGACTGTTGTGATGCTTTCACACAGCCTGTTCACCCATTGTGACTGTTTCTTGCCTCCATTGTCTTGGTGCTATTTCTCTTGACTACAGAATGGGGAGGGGGAGGTAATTAAAAACTGGACATTCTGCATCTTTTGATTGTGAAAAGAACAATATGTTCATACACCTGAATACCTAATCATTGCCTTCTAAAAATCTTTTTTAAGCACACCTCATTCCCAAGATGCCTGATGTAGTGTGGCGTTGAGTAGTATCTCTAAAATTATTATAATTATATATTATTAACTTATATTAATAAGTAGCAATTTTAAAAATTTCCCTCACACTCAACAATGAACAGAAAAGTAAGATTGAAAACATGAAAATACCAACAGTTATATAATGTCTTCCACCCAGGATCTCAAAGCACTTCCTAAAAGTGTTTTTATTGCAACAAATACTTCTGTACTGCTTTTACTCAGTGTGTGTATTTTTATTTTTCACTTCTTCCAACACAGAAATTCTTGTATTTGTGAGTTTAGCAACTACTACTATTGTAAAATATGCAGTATAGTAATGTAATATCTTTGAATAAGACATGAAATAGAATCCCACAGTTTGCGAAATAAGGGTGTAGTTAGGTGATATACAATTATGTGAGCTGGAAATCCCCAGGCAAATTTTGATGAAATTCCCTATTACTGTGAAAAGTAGCACAAGGTTATTAATGATTTCAAGTGGTCAAAATGTTTTTCTTGGTCAGAAATAAGATGAAAACAACAGAAAATATCCCTATTTTTATACTGATATGAATGCAACCTCTTTATTTTACTAGTGGGCTAGCAGGGTAAGAAGCCTTATATGACAGTGCCATCCTTATTAGAATAGATTGAAAGTATGATTAACTCTTTTCTTCTGCGAGGAGGTGAACTTCCAATGTCCTGGGCAGAGGACATCCCTCATCCACAGCTTAGGAAGTAATGTCTTATATTGCTCTTAAAAATAGTAGAAGTGAGAATGGAAGGTTTTTGAGGGGAAGCACTGCTAGTTCCCCATAGAGACTGGAGGGTATGTGACAATCAGAATCTACTGGGAATGATAAGGGAAATCTGGAAAGGGGAATCATATTCCTATTGGTGAGGTATTTTCCTAATCACATCCTCTTAATGAAAATTATGTGGCAGGGTCACTGAAAATCAGGTTAACCATATGGCAAGCACAGTGGTTGCTTCATAATGCATGGGCTTGCTAAGGATTAGAAATCTATTAGAGAACAGATTTAAAATTCCATTGAAGAAAGTAATGAACTGCATTTCAGTGGAGAGAAAGTAATCTCAGATAAGCAGAGAGTACAGTCAGTTTGACAGTGTGTTGAAAAGGTTCAAGAGGTGAAGTAAAAGTCGTGCAAAAGCATGGAGGAAACACACAAAAGTGAAGTTTTATTATTTTTTTATTGCACCGTAATGCAATGTGATTTCTTGAGGAGGAGTTCTGCCCATGAAGTGCATACAAGATCATATCTATTAAAAGCAACTTCCAAAATACTGAACATAAGGGGGCAAAAAAAGTACTTAGCTAAAAACAGATGAGTCTCTAAGATCCTTTTAAAAGAAAAAAAGCTAGTAAAACTATATTAAATTCCTAAATGTTCAGTACCAGCTCATGAAGTTATGCCTAAAATGACTCCACAGTGTCAGGAATGGTCAGAATCTATATAAGTAGATTTTGAATTTCCAAAATTTGAAAGGAAGGGGAAAAAAAAGGTTGATATCAATTTTATTTTAAAAACAGATCCAAGCTCCCAACCCCTAGAAGGTGTCTTTTCCCATGAAAAAATGAATTATAAACAAACTAGCCATTATATCTGGGTTTCCTGATTTATTTGGATGTGACGCTTATGCTCCCAATGAAACTACATATTTTTCAAAACAAAGAACAGTATCATAAAAATCAGTATGCAAATAGAGTATTGCTTCAATATCAGTACTAGGTTGCCCTGGATTCCAGACTTGATGTGTCGTAAGAATTTATTCCCTCTGCATAGCATATATATTGGACCTAAATTAGCTGTCGGCGTAGATGCTTCACTAGTAGTGAATTTTTACCTTTTGTCTCTATATGATGTGGAAAACTTTAAAGTCTTTGATGTGATGGGGCAGAGTTGCTTTCCTCCCTATTGACCTATCAGCAGATAAAAAATGAGCCATTTCTGGGTGTTTTCTTGTTCTTGCTATTTCAGAGTTCATATGAAGTACAGAAAAAATAAATGAGGAAGGCAAAATATTTTGAGACGTGATCTACTCTTCTTGTTTAGCTTAAGTAACATTTTAATCAACACACCCTTTCCTTAACAGGCCAGTGTTGGGAAGAGAAAGAGGGGATCTACAAGTGTAGGCGGATGTCAGACTTCTGTTCTTACCAGCCAACAGACAGTAATTAGCTCCTGAACTGTCTGACCTGGGATTCAGGCCTCTTGAGGTCAATGTCTCTGATTTCTAAGTGACTTCACACAAATCATTTAATCATTATGCATTCCTGGTCTTCATCAATATAATTGAAGTGTGGCATTTCTCCACCCCGCAGAAAGTGTTGTAAGAATTTATTATCAAAACAATTTTTTATCAAAATTCAGTGTCTCCCACAAGTCTAATCGTTTGATCTTTTCTTGAGAATTTCTGTTAGCCAATATCAGATAACTTTATGTCAGCTCTTAGCCTTTATTTATCTTATTTTATTGTTAGGTAATTCCCTCTTCATTTTCTTTTACTCTTAATTCTTTCTCCAACTGATTGTGTATCTCCTAAAAAAGCAACTCTGATTTGCTCCCACTATTTACTTCCTCCACTCCTGCACATACATTGTAGTGGGTCAGTGAAAGCTACTTCTCCAGACTCATGGCCCCTACTACAGACAGAATCCCCTTCTTTTTTTCATTTCAATTCTACAGTGTTCTTAACCAATTTTTCCTTTTCCAGTTCTGTTAAACCCTATGCCTATAACCTCATTCATGTTTTCCCCACCTTTAATCTTTTTTTGAGACCTTCTAACCCTTACTCCTCACTTCTCTGCACATTTTTACAGCGGTTTATTTCAGAGAAAACTGAACAGTATGTGACTTTCTCCTTTGAAGTGACCATTTGTCCTCTTCTGCTTGCCTTCTATGCATTTTGCTGGTTCTACAAGTGTTGTCTTCTCACCTCTCCTTACTTTTCAGACCTTTCCCACCAAACTCCATAACAACCATAATTATAACTTCTAAAAATTACAGCAATAGTAATAATATTAATTAGTAGATAGAATCCTATTGACATTCAGCATTGTAATCAGCACCTTCTAAAATTCTAATAAATAATACAGAGAGATTATTGTGGGGAATTCAGTTGTTTCTTAGTGTTTTTTAATTCCTCTTAGTAAGCATGACCTGAGTCTGATTTTCTTGACTTAAATCAGATTAACCCTCTGTTAACTCACCCTTTCTTGCTTCAGATCCTCATTTAGTTTTTTTCTTTTCTAGTAGCCAAAACATATCTAAGTTCTCCTTCTGTCAGTTTATTTTTTTTTTTGTTACTATGACAAACAAAGAGTTAAGAGACGAGAGGGACTATAGAGGACAAGTAGCAGTTACTTGCTTTGAGTGTTCAAACAGCACAAAGATAATCAGCTATGGTGAGCTGGATCTTCCTTTTATACTGGTTGAAAGGGATGTGGACTGATCTACTAAAAAAGAAGAGAACTCCTGGGAGACAAGCAGTTTTCCCTGGAGCACAGCCAGAGAATTTATTGTGAATATTGGATTATGAAACCTGTTATTTATGTGTGGTAACTGAACAGCCAAGACCTACTTTATATTAACACTTTTCTGCTGTCTCATAAAGTCAGTAACATGTATATATCTTCCAAAAGGTATTCCAGGCCTGCATCTTCTCCATCCTATGTTGAGTGGATTCTTGAAATGTGTTCCACACTTTAGTTTGTCAAAGATTATTGAGAGAAAAACACTTATACCTGGCACGCTAAACCCATTACCAACATTGTGGTTTTTAAATTATTTCTCATACAGCCTCTCACCTAACCCCAGTTACTCCTACTTGATTTTGGGTACTTGCTGTTTCTCACCCATCCAGTTCCCAGTCATGTACAGCAACTTGTCAACAGAGACAGTCTGCTCCAGACTCCCAAGTATTCTGTATTATCTTCTTGAGAAATGCAAACTATTTTAATAAAAGCATCAAAGTCCAAGTCCTTCATCACACTTCTAATGTGCAAAGCCCTTACCTAGTATCTGCCTTCCTTTGAATTAATATTCTGTGTCTACTTGTTATCATCTATTTTTATTTTCAATGTGCTTCTATTTGTGAATAGGCACAAACTGAAACACGAAAAGTTCTGCCTGAATTTAAGGGAAAACCTCCCTGACTGTGCAGGTGTCAGAGCCCAGGGCCCCAGACAGGTTGTAGAGTCTCCTTTTCCCTTCCGAACGTGATCCTGTACAACATCTTACAGGTGACCCTGCTTTTGTGGGGCAGGTTGGACTCAATGTTCTCC
>JAVCKT010034268.1:6776-16776 GCA_032273925.1 Rhynchotus rufescens
AATCGTATTATTAATTAAATAACATATTCTGATTGTAAAGGTGACATGAGACTTCCCCATTGTTGGAGAGTATTATAGTGGAAAGCTAAACTACATAAAAATACATTGCAAATATCAAGTCAAAAAACACATTTTCCTGAAAATGCATGATAAACGTTTTAAGCAGGGTTACAAACATCTACACAAGCCTCATGTTTTTTTCATTGAGTAACTTTTTTTTGCATCACTTGTTTATTCTAACACTTCCCATTAATGAAAATGGAATCCATGAGCACCGCTGATAATGTAAACAGAAATGTCAGATACTTAATGCATTGTAATGCAATTGATTAAACCATATGAATAATTTGTCTGTAGTAGGCCATAATAACCAGCTCATTGGATGTGCATTAGTGTCCCAGTTCCTCCTTGGTGTTCCTATTTTCTCTGCAGTATCAGCACAGCCACGTTTTGCCGGAAACCAACCTGATTTCCCTCCCACATTTGTCAAAAGAACCGAACTCCTGCGGGCCCTTTGCTAGAGCGGACAATTTCAGGAGCTACAGTGACAATGAATAAAGAGGTCAAAGTACTTGACTGGATTTATGGTACATTAAGAGACTGCCGCAGCCATGGTTGTGGAATTAGGGCAGCCATTTAACTCAGCTACAGGGTCCAAGATCCCAAGGTGAACATTTTGTGGTGTGTTGCAAAGTGTCTACAAAATATCTCTACAATCCACATGCCGTAATCTTTCTCAGCTTGGAGACTTATAATAGGGTTAGTGGTACAACACTAATAAGATGATGGTCGCATATGGTATGTACCTTGAATCCCTTGAGAGCTCTTTACTTATCTGTTAGACGTTCTTGGAAGCTTAATTTTGAAAATCTCCATTGTGTGGTAATGATTCCCCATGAACTATGATTCTATTATGTATACTCTGTAAGCTTATAACATAGCAATCTCCACATAAATAGATTTTCTCAATGGAAAACAGATTTATTTTTAACAGTATGAGTTTTTATACTGTAATTTGATAACTATAATGCCAATAGGTTAATCATATTGATGAAGTAGACCCAGAGAGACTGTATTTAACACCGCTTACCCTGTGGAAAAGTAACCTGATTTACTGGGAACCTTTTCACCTTTAGTGGCAGGGGAATAACTGCTAGTTTGGCCCTGTGTTCAAACATAATTCCATAGGCTGGCATGTAACCCAAAGGCAATATTACTACTGAAGGATTGATCTGAATTAACAAGCTTTAAAAAGGGGGAGGGGAAAGGCAGGAGAAAGAGAGAAAAGAAAGACACTATGTGTTACCACAGGATGCTACATACTTGGTATTTCTCTCTCTATATAAAGTTAACTTCAAGGGTGTTATTTGGGAAAACTATTCCTTTTACGAAATCAACATTTTGTTAGCTCCCTTCTAAGTTTTCTGAAGTCACTTAATGGATATGAGTATAGATTTTTTTTCCTGTAAAAACAAGTGAAATCTTAGTGAGTACTTGCAGACTAATAATTTCCATTCCATTTCCAAAGAGGCAAGCTATTTCTTCTATATTTTTGCCATGTATCTAAAGATCTTGCAAAACTGTTCTTATCTCTTGCTTGCTTTTTGTTTAAAAAACAAAGAAATAATAATCAAGCTTAAGACAGTACACCACCAAGTAATTTCAGTTCAGAGATGCAGCAGTGGAGGGCAAAGGAGAACCTTCTAATACTGTTGAAAACTGGAACATAGGCAGTGCAGTATCTGGTATGCATTTGCATGGCAAACTCCATGGCTAGCTACTCAGCAATATAGTGTTGCAATTTGCTCCAAGATTTTTAAAGGTAACTAACCATATACTTGTCTTGTCCCATGCTGAACTCTATTTACCACAGGTTGCAGTGCTTTAGTTAGGGATTTTCTAAGTATGCCAGGGGAGGGCAACATGAACTGGAGCACAGTAGGAATAAAAGTAGTTACTTTTTTTAAGCAGGTAGGCAAGCAATTGTTTATAGTGCTGAAGGATGGCTAAATGCCATAGACTAGGTCTTCTTTTACTTGAGTCTTTTATGCAGCCTTGAATTTCTGATGGTGGCAATGGGCTTATTTTAGCCAAAGCCAGAGCACATGTTTGGGACTTTTGCAGCTCAGTTGTTTCCTCAGTCTGCAGAAAAAGACAGAGGAGCTGTGGGGGGCAGCATTGTCAAGTGCACCCACCAGTGCTATCAATGTAATTTTTATTTCAGCATAATTGAAATAAGACAATCATGACTCATTCAGTTAGATATAAGATATTGAAAAGGCAGGATAAATGCACAGAAATAGTCACAGCATTTGAGATTTAGATGAAAGAGGAAAGCTCATCTACTGCCAATACCTACGATAAAATCATAAATTTTACAATATTTGACTTTTTTTTCCAATAGCCTCAGTTATAGGAAACAGATAAAAAACTTTATTTTGCTCCATCTTCAGTAGCATTGCAGATTTATTATGGAAATGCACTTGGAAAATGGAAGTGTTAAAAGCGAATGCCAGAAGACAAATCATAGAATAAACAAGCAAATGTACTCTTTTTTTTTAAAATTTTATTATTTTATCTTGTAGTTTTGAAAAGTCTCACTACTCCTGGATGTTTGGATCTCGACAAATGTTCTGTAGGTGAAGAAATCAAGATACAGGTCAAACCAACAAAATGCTTTTGAGTATGACAGCACCTTAAGTATATGATGGGCCTGGAGAGCCTGCTCATGTATTTGGTATCCACTGTACCAAACACTACATAGACACATACAGAAAAACACCCCTGGGCCCAAGCATCTTGCTGCTACTTAACTGGATAAGAATAACCTGACAAGTTGATGCAACAAAAAAGACAGGGGAAAAATAAAGTATTACTGAGATAGTCTTGGATGGCCTAAGCAGTTATGGTCACAGCATGATTGTCAGGCACTTAAATCTTTGGATGTCGAAGTTCTACGCATGGATGTTCATCATCTACGTTTTAATCACCATCATATCCTCTTCTCTAGCTAGAAATAAACATTGGTTTATTTCTAAATAAAATTTAGAAATAATGTGTTTGCATGTGGATTTTGATACCTGTAACTCAGACTGAGTTGAGCCCTTCATAAGTTGCTAGTACAAAGATGCAAGTCCTATGTGTGCTCTGTGTCCTGACCAGCATATATAATTAGTTATTAGAAGTAACAAAGAATAATTAATTATTTGTCTAATAATTAATAATGTTTTTGCTAACCTAGGCCAAAACATATGAATTCTTTTTTTTTTTTTTTTAATCAGTTAATGTGGTACAAGTAGTCAACATAGCTTTCGAATAATTTGGAACATGTTGTCTTTCACTTCAGGACAGACAAAGCAAGGATTACTTCACACCTTTACTATTTGGTCTACAGTTGCCCTTGCAAAACTCCTAGTACTGCCTTGGTTCTTTGCCCGTATCAGTTCCCAACCCACAGAAAGCATTAGGGCAAATAGTGCATCCCAAGGGGAGGTGAGGCCACCACCAAGAGAATATTGCCTTTTTCCGATGCTTTAGGGTATAGCTGAATTTCTTTTCAAGTATTCTGGCTTAGTGGCATAGTTTTAGCCAGCAAACCTTGTCCAACTAACAAGGCTACCTTCTCCTCAAGGGGAACAGGCATACTATGACTGCAAAGCTGAAGATTAATATCCTTCTGTCCTGAGAGGATTTTCTACATGAGGGAGCATAAACTCTTTGCATTCTGATGATTTTTTCTTAATAAAAAAAAATCTGAACATTCATAACATCTTGAACAACATTCAAGAAGGACCTGTGTTAAATGTGGAAGTGGTGTATATCTCCTGAAATGATGTTATTTTCAAAGATCCTCAGTTAGAGAAAGTGGACTGGTAATTGCAAACCTGGAGGAAAAAATAAAATCTGTTTTAGGGTGAAAGGATAGAAATCTCCAGAGTCACTAGTTTTTAGAAATCTCTAGGGTTATCATCCATGTCCAGTCCAAAAAGGACATTGACAGGAGGCTGATAAGTATAAGCTTTTGCTACTAGTAGAGAATATGTGGCCAGGCAGGCCTGCACTTTACTGTCATTCTTCATGATTCTCTAGACCTACAAAAGAAAGGAAAATACCTAAGTGGAACAGGAGGAAGTTCACAGTGAAAAATTCACAGGCAAAACTTGTGAAACTGCAAAATAATAATAAAAAAAGGAAACACACTCTGTTAAATTGGCCCATCCCTCCTGTGTATTTTAGACCTCCAAATAATTTACACTGTAAGATATGTACAGTACCTGATAGTTGCTGTTCTTAATAGTTTGTCAAACTATTTACAGTGAAATTAAAAATACTGAAAAATGCAATCACTTTCAATCTCAATGCAAGTTTATGAAAATGGGCCAAAAGAGACACAATGCCATTTTCTTCTTACTCTCCCCTGCCAAATAGCTAAATAATAATAAAAAGAAAACAAAGAAATGAGCCTACTTACTAATCTCAGTACTGTACATATCTTGCAGTGTAAACTATTTGGAGGTCTAAAATGCATAAATTCATGGAATATAGTCCATGATATTCCATGGTACTTCACACAAAGAAAAACAAAACCTTACTTTCATAGACACACTTGTCTCTGGACATAAAACACCCAAACATACTACTATCTTCTAGAGGACAAGCAAGTCTGCTTCCTTAACTTGGCTCTATATGACATGTTGCTTATTTACTCATGATGCAAGTATGTGGCATGGATAACCATCATCTAACAGAGCAATGATTTCAGGAAGGCTGACAACTCTGTGAGCTGAGGTAAAGCTTACAGTCTTGAATGTGAAGGAAAGACAAGGCAATGTCATATCAAAATCTGTATATCAATGGCAGGTACTTTACAGAATGGCCTGGTGTTTGGGATACCTTTGCAAAGCTAGTATCAGAGGGGGACATAAAATGGAAAAGGAGCAGAAGGAACTGATCTCTATGAAGAAAATATGGAGCCAGTGCAGAATGGCAGGTGAAAAGATCCCAGTACAACTGATCTGAAATAAATTTTCTAGTATAAGCCAATACTAGAACATAACTGAAGAAAGAAGACATCATGCTCTCTCTGAATAATGTTCATCCTGTTCTCTCATCCCCTAAGCTTTGATTTGAGACAAACAGCATACAGGCCTCAGTTTTGTACCCTCTTCTTTCCACACCACAGATAGATACAGACAGTGTTATATAGGGCTCAGCTGGCCTCATGGCAAACATTGATATGATTTGCTGGACCAGGCTGAGATCTGTATGCTACATTTTATACAGTTGAAGAACTGAGTTCATTATAAAGAATTCTGGAAAGTGCCTCAGGTATTACAGCACTTGATAGTACAAGTACAGAGACAGTACAAAGCAAATTCCAGGCTTAGTGTATTTTTAACTTCCTCACTGGTTTATGGAGATGAAAAGCCTGCTTATTGCTTTATTACGACTGCTGTTGTATTGGTTGGGGTTTCATTATAAATCATAACATATCACCAGATCTTCTTGGCAACTTGGGGCATGGACAGGAATGGCAGTATTTTATCTCATCATCTTTGTTAGAGGGAGGCATCTTATGTTAAGAAAACACTAAACGCAAGCATATCCATGTTTAAATCTTTGTTCAATCATGGTTTTATTTTATTTGAGTCACAAATGGCTCTTCTGAAGAATATTGCCATTACCTGTAAACTTCTAGAACATTTTTCCTCAGGGAAAATATTTACTGATAGCTTTTTTTTTTTTTTATCAGAAATGTCACTAGAATAAAATAATTTTCCACCACATGAGCTGGCTAAAATACAGGCATCATGACAGAAGCCAATAATTCAGTGGAAGATATTGATGGTAACACACGCCGCTTTCCATTTTGAAAAGCAGCATCATTCTGTGAGGTGCATGAACAGCCCATCTATCATCCCTAGCACATTAGGGATCCCTGCTATGTCACAGAATCTGTTTTTGATGTGCTATCACCGTTGTTGGCTACATGGCAAATTACTATACTTAGTGTATTGCCTAACCAGAGCATCTGTTGCTGGTGTGACAACCAGGATGCTGCTTCCCTCTCTGTCCCTGCTTGATTGCAAGCTAAATGTTTGGAGAGCACAAGTGGCAGAACAGAACAACTGCCCTGCGTAATAGCATGGGAACATGAACACAAAGCCGCATAAGGACTGACCTGACATGTTCCACAAGTTAACACACACTTAATTGTCTTTTAATTTCCCATTCTATTTTCAGGTGTATTCAGCAGTGCAACTTCCAACATCTTATAAAGGCTTTTGGCTACTCTGGAAGAGACAACCTTACTTACGAGCACAGCATTTTTATTCTGCTGTTCCATTTATCTCTCCCTTTCTCTTCGTCGCTAACTAGAGCTCTAGCTATCTGTTCTTGCCTTTGATTTGTGTTCTGGCATCCTTTCACTGAACCACTATCATCAGTTTTTCTCACTTAGAAGAAGTGGCTACTTACTTATCTTAAACACTTAAATATGCTTATTTCAAAGGGAAGCATCTGTTCTGATTCAGGCAAAATGGTTCTGATTTATACAGACCTGTTCAGCTGTGTTTGCCTTTACATTCTTGTAAACACAAGCCTTAATCCCCTTCCTATTCTCTCCCCAAGCCATAACCTTTCTAGCTGCTCAGCAAGTGCAACATCCAGAGCTTCTGCCACTCTTCTCTTTGGTCTGGCTGTTCTTCTGGCACCAAAGAAGCCGTGTCTCCCTGCCAGGCACTACTGCTGCAGGAAAAAGCCAGTTCAGCATGGTGGGAAACCGTGGCCACAGAACACACACAGGGATGAACTGGCGCATGTTTAGGCACGCCACAGCTTCCTTATTTCCCCTGTCTCAACATGTCTTTCATATTTGCCTTGATTAGATCTGGCTGAATTATTTTTCCAATGGTCATTTTTTGTTTCAGGAAAGGTAAGAGTTTTTTCAAAGACCTTTTTCTGGGCTAGGTGACATAATGCTCTTACTGAAAATGCTTCAAATAGTTTTGTGAAAGGTTAAGAATGGAAACACAAAATATTTAAATTTAAAAAATCTCCTATGACAAATTTCAGAAAACCTTTTGTATTGAGTTATTAGAAGAAAAATATTTCTTCATTCAATACTTACACAAACATCTTGTTCTTTTATTTGTTTCTATCTGTTCTTTTCTGTTGTTGATAAGAAAAATATTTGTGTTATGTTTTTAAAATGTAGATTTCATCTGCTGAATACTTTAGCTCATTACATTCACAGAGGAATAAAGCTAGGAACATATCCTTAATGTTTTTCTTTACGCTTTTTGTACACTCTAATTTAAAAAAAAAAAAAAAGAGGCAGCCTACATTGTTCAAACTCCGATGACTTCTTCCCTGGACAAACAGATGCAGTACCAGATTAGCAGTTGCAGTCATTAAATCCAGTATGAGGAACATGTTCCAATGAAACTGTGCATTACTGGCTGGAATATATTTCAAATGCAGGTATGCTGAAAACTGCACTATTGAGCACTTCAACTAGCACAAAGTCAAAACCTTCGAGGACATCAGAGATTGGAAAAGTAATCCTAAATCACCACAGCATTTATTTATTCACTACTTCTGCATTTAAGTAATGGAAACAAGAAGGAGCAAGGTAACACAATCCTGATGCTCTGTGATGAGCACCCCCCCCACACTCCAACTGAAGTCATCTAGAAGTTAAAGAGGCTTGGCACTTGATTAAATTGGACCCACAGCGAGAAAGGCACCAAATTACTCTTTCATCATTACTGACTCCCCAAAGAGTTACATTATAGTACATGTAGGGCATGGCTGATTGCTTCTCTTAGTCAACAGTCAAGGAACATACATATTATGAGGCACAGTTTGCCGTCTATTAGCATGTTCAAAATCCTTTAGCAAGGCACAAGAATTTCCACCATCATTTTTTGGATGAGCAAGAATAGATATTTGAGCAATTCCTTCTTCTCCTTTCCCAAATAATTAACCTTTTTGTTAGTTCTGATGGAAACAGAGCTGACTAGAAATATCACAGAACATGTATTCAGTCCCTGAGAGAATGGGAGCTTAAGAGCTATTTCATTTATGTGGTGTTTTACATGTCATGACACAGGTTTGTGTTTGCTTTCTCTCCCTGCCACAGCAGCACTGAAGGAACGACTGGAAAGACGTGCTTGCTGACCTGGGCGAGAGTTTGCCTACCTGTGTACAAGGTCACTCACTGTTAGTCAAAGAAGGAGCGAGGGTATTTGGCAGCCTATATCATTGCTCCAGTGGTGCCTTGGTGGTGGTGGTTTGGAACGGTGCTTTGTTTTTGTTTTCTTTCGGGGGGAGGAAGCAGGTTAATGTTACTTCTAAATGAGCAAGAAGTTTGAAGCATAACCTCCAGCAAGTAAACTGTTCTCTCAGTTTAGGAGAACATACAATAATTCAGATCTAGTCAGCAGACATAAAGACTTGAAGAATACTTCTTAAGATACTTACATTTCTTTCTCTTATAATTTCTCTCTCTTTCTGCAGGCAGTTCTATGACCAGGGGTGGGAGTGCAGCACAAAGAAAAGAGAAAGACTGTAAGACAGATGCCAGCAAGCCTGTATGCCACAGACTAGTAACACCAATTTTTGCCTTTTCAAAGAGAAACTGAAAAAAACGAGGCTAGGTTCTGACACAAGAGATACCAGCTGTCTGGAAGAAGGCATGAAAACAATACAAACCGTAAGACACAAAGAAGTAGTTATGCATCTATCTCCTTTAGCTTTAGTTTTTCAATCATTGTTCTACTCATTTAGTAGTTAGGAAAAATCAATTTACTTATGTATGAAGCCAAAGCTTCCTTCTGACTCCACAGTCTAAACCACATGCCTTTTAAATATACATTTTATTTCATTAGTTGCATAGGCCTTGCAGTGGTTTCACAACCACTGACAGCAGTTCTGACGTTATTTCTGTAGGGTTTATTTGCATGACTGTAGTGCTATAACTGCTTCAAGTTTAGAAGCTTGCTTTCTTTTTATCTCAGGTATTTTTCTCCCTGCATGCAGTAGTTGTGATCTTCTCTCTCCTTTTATCCTTCTTGCGAAAACAGAGCATTTTCTTACCTAATTGTTTTTTTGTGGGGATAATATATCAAAGATTGCAGGATACTTATATTCTTTACCCTGCGACGAATTAACACCTGTGTGAGAAACTAATAGGGCAGCAAAACGATCATTTACACCACTTTATTTGCCTAGATTCAAGAATGTTTAGGTCACTCTTTTGTTGTGCAACAGGGAAACAGAAAGAGACAGTTGCTTATGTTGTCAGTCATCCCTTCCAAACAACATCCATGTGAGGAAAAGGGCTTCAACATTGTGATTCTAAGAGCATCGTCCCTCCCACGCCATAACATTGCCAACATTCATCTTATAATTGAGCTGTTAGAGATCTCTCTACATAGGACTTTTTGGCCATTCTATTCCTATTTGCCTTATATCTTCTTAAGTCTTAAATAACCCATAATTAGACAATTGAGTGAACAGAAAGACTTCTGACCCCTAAACCCATTTCACTTTCCTGAAAAGCAACATTTCTGAGACTTCTCTTTTTAATATGCTCAGTAGTACTTGAAAAACACCAGTATCTGGACAATTTCATCAATTTTCAAGCTTTTGCTCTGTAATTTCTTTGGGAATGGAAGGAATAGGGAAACAATGCAACCCCACATGAATATTATTCATGTCATTATTTTTGTAAGAGTACCTGTATACAAACCTGCCAATATGACAATATTATGATAGATGAAACAACATATGAGATAATAATATCCTAGAAAATCTTGTGATACACACAGGGTGCTGACAGCACTACGTTTACTGGATGTGCAGGAAGTGCCAGAATGTAAGTTATCACATTCTTCCAGTTCTTTCATCTGCAATGCTTGGACTCAAAGCACCAATTGAGAAAATGGAAGCACAGTAAAACACGCTGAAGCTACATGTGGTGCACATGTACAGTCTG
>JAVCKT010034268.1:21776-24407 GCA_032273925.1 Rhynchotus rufescens
GCGTGCAGTAAGAGAGATCCAAATGCATCTCTTTTGAAATCTTTCATAAAAATAAACAAGCTTCAGCAATATACAACATGATTCCAATTAGTACCTCGATCAGAGTAACTTGGCATTGTCTATTGGCTTTGTACCAGGCAGCCAGTGAGATGTCAGACGGAGGAGTCCATTCTCCTCTCTGTGTGTGATCAACTCCCATTACTGGTAATGGAAGCCACATACACATAAGGGAATAATATACCCCTTCATGAGAAAAGCTCTCCTTGGTGAACTGAAGGTGTATAATGTTGTGGGAGGGGGTTTCATTCCCAGTCTCTACTATTGTGTTTTTCCTCAGCTCATTCAAATTATTTCATGTGGACAAGTGGCACATGGGGTTTGGCCCCATTTTTGTTAAATTAACGGAAGTACTTCACTTTGCTTTAGCATAAGTAGAGCTGTGTCTAGAGATATCCCTTCTTTCATGTTGCACAATTACTCTCCTTTTTCAGAGAGCATTACTAATGTTTAATGCTCTTCACTTATATCAGTTAAATATGTTTCATCTCTCAGGTCTGATTTCTGACTGTGCAAGAATGACCACTCATAAAGAGTTCCAAATTTGCAGAAATGTACTCAGAGAGAGTGTCTTTATTGTATATAAGCTTTTTCTAACTTTTGGAATTCCTATATTATTCTATTCCTATATTATCTTTCAATTTTCTCCTGTCACAGCTTGCAAATACAACAGCTAGAAGCAGCAGAGACAAGTAGAGCAACAACTGTCCAGTGAGAGCAGTGGAGGAGTTCTGGTTGGCCAGAAAGACATGCTAGAATGAGAAACGGGCCAATGCAAAAGGATACTCACTTAAACAAATGTAGTCTTTATTGTCATCATAAAGACCTTGTTCATTACACATTTCTTCTTTGCCTTCCAATCAACGTAGTTTTTCAATGCATCAAGTCCCACTAAAAAACAATCTTACATGTTATTTAAAGGTATCTCAAAAGCTACATGACAGAGAAGCCAGTTTAAAAGCTGAAATCCCCTTAATGCTGTGCCAGGAATCCTCTCCTATTTTACAGCTATGTCTACATTAACATTAAGCAATAGCAGGAGATCCATAGAACAACACAATTGCTGGCAAGTACTTCATGTCCACAATATGTGTGTTTTAGAGGATTTATTTCACAGTAGCTCTACCTTGGTCCCATGGACTAAACACCCATTAGCATGCTTCACTTTAATATCGTCTGAGAGAAATCTAGCTTGCACACTCCACAAAGCAACCCATGAAGTGGTAAGTGGATACCATCAGGAAAGCTGCTCCAAAAACATACTCTTGATCTAAATTAAAGTGCTGACTTGGACATACCCTAACATGATCTAGTGTTAGATATCAACATTTTGATACTTGAATTTATTAGCAGTTTATATGATTATATTTTTTTATAGAATACATTTCAGCACTGTTGATTTCTTCCATAGGTACCATCACTATTTCTTAAGCTATGTTCCTTGATTTTTCTTTCCTCAATTTCCAGTTACCCAAAGACATTTGCATCAGCCAGAGGAATGTAGATTCTCCAAGATCTGCTGGCTAAAGTGAAGCTCTTGGGAGAATGGTAAACTATTTTTTAAACAGTCATGACAGAGGTTAACATCTGATTAAAGTTGCACAAAGATGAGTTGATAAGGAAGTGGATTCGATAATCTTTTCATACCATGTTTGTCAAAACCACTTTTTTTTTCCAGATTTTGGTGCTACTATTGCAGTAGGTAATGGGAAGTTTGGGTTTCATGAAATTGCTTTTTGAAAGTGATTTTATTGGGTTGGGGAGGGAGGTAGTGGGAGAGGGGGTATAATAAGAGGCAGAGGAGAAGGCACTCATAAGCTTGCAACAGTTTGCCTTCCTAGCACCTCTAATACCATACTAGCATCGATACAAACACAGAATTAAAAATGTGTAATACCTTATGTTACAAATATTGCTTTGTACTGTCAGCCAATCCTTGATTTGGTGAGCAGGACTGCCACAGTAACCTCTGACCTTGAATAAAATAGGTCATCACTAAACATCTAGTCCAAGCCGTAGTGGGATTTGCAGAATTTTCAATTTCCTGCGTATCATGTACAGTTTCCCAAAAGTACTGAAGAAACCTGTCTTGTTTCAGAAGAACAAAGATCTTCTGTACATAGAGCAAAAGAATAATCAAGTCATCCTAAATACATGTTTTTTAAAGATAAAGGAAAGTATCTCCTGAACTCTGTTGCACAAGGGCAATCAGAATCCATCATACAAATAGCTTTCAGTATCACAATGGATCTTTCAGCCAGTGACAGAATATCATGGTCTAAAGCAAAATAAGTAGATGCCTTGAACAACGGTCATATCTTTAGAACAGCTCCTTCATGAAGTTGCATTTGGCTTGAAATGAGTTCAAAGAATAACTTTGACATGCCTTTTCTTCACAGAAAGCTGAGATATTGAATACTCATTCATATATTCTAAATATTCTATAGCCATTTTTAAAAGCCTTCACATTACTAACACATTCCCACTCCTTTGGTCATCTGTGGTTTCCATATGTACAACTGTAACTCTCTGGTTCGTATTCTCCAAAATGAAAGTATATATGGGTAATTTTGA
>JAVCKT010034268.1:25760-35764 GCA_032273925.1 Rhynchotus rufescens
CTGATGCCTCCCTCAGTAACACAACTTCATATTCCCTCAAGTCTCACGCTTTTAAAATGTTGCTGTGTTGACAAAAAATCAACAGTAGCTTCACACACCTATTTTTATTTGATGAGAATAAATTCTCTAATTCTCCTAATGTGAAAACACTGGTGTTTCTTCTACAACTTATGGTCATGCACTGTGGATCCCATGCTGATATTCATGAGTATCCTGCCTCAGGATACAGTGAACTAACTGTGAACCAAAACTTGCATCATTGGAAGGCTGTTTCTTTCCAGTATGAAAAATCATAAATATTTCAGAAATAGGAACTTATAACTTTTATATTGGAAAAGATTTTGGGGTGAGCTTTGTCTCTATACCAATTTTAGGGATCTTTGAATTCCATTTTCTTGCACTGAAATTCTCACTGTGCCATTTCTTGTACTTACTGTTTGTTTTAAAAATATATTAAAATGTAATACTTAGCAACATTTGATATTAAACTGTTTTCCATACGGTGGTATTTTTCTACATCAGACTCTGTAATAAGGGAATGTCCACCTTAGGTGGGATAAAAGGGGAGAGTTACTTGCACTGTGGGACTGATGTGCATGCTCTGATGTCAAGGGCAAGTAGGCACTATCAGTAGGGAATGGGCACAGGGGGATATTAGATATCCTGGACCACTGGAAAAGAAAGAATGATTTTAACAGTTGCTGTATGACTTTGTTGACCAGACTGAGTTATAATGAGTCATTGGAGTTGTAGCTTTGCTTGAGTCAGTTCCCTGGAGTTACACAGACAACATGAAGCTACAGTCAGTGACTACCAATACAGTGAGCATTTAGACAGAACTGTAATGTCATTTACTACTCTTCTGTTATTAGCAGCTTTTAATATTAGAGTTGCACATGATGGTGCTGAGTAGGATGTATATTTATATGAGCTGATTAACAGAGACTTCTAACTCAGCTTGCTGCTATTTTGAACTTGCCATGTACGTGCTGAGGTGGATACAAAACAGCAATCCCAAGCTGTATGTGTGATGTGGGTGGCATTCTTGTGCCTAAATCCAAACTTGCAATCTTAAAATGCCTGAAAGGAGAAGTTGTAAGTGCCTTTTCCAAGGAAAGGACACGTCTGCCCACACGTCTGTACCGTGAGCTGGAACAGTCTGCAGAGACTCTTGAGCTCCCCACGCTGACGCTGGACCAGAAGTGCAGTCATGTCAGCAGAGCACAGCACCTGCCTGAGGGGCCACATTAAATGATAATCTAATGGCTGGTCCCTCACTTCCACGCAGTCTTGCCTCACATTGCAGGAGGCAGCTCATACCAGGATATTTGGTGCATGTCTTTCCACCGCCTGGCATTTTTTTGTGGCTCTACAGAACTCAGTCACCCGCTTTTCTCTCCCTTTCCCCAGTGACAGGAGAAACTGAAAAAGCCTCGCTGTATTTTACCCAGTGCCGTTGTGGTAGGGACATTTTCCGCAGACAGCAGACTTGATTTCAGCTTCTCTTCACAAATCAGATGTGAAATCCCCTCGGTGTGGTGGGATTACAGGCATCTTCTGCTCTCTTAGGCATTTGCCTTAGCTGTTGAACTTGCCCCCAAACATCTCATTTCCAGCTTTCTTTTTGTGCAGGGCCTTGTCCTACAGGCCTGCGCTGAAAATGCCCACCACCCAACTCGGGCACCACAAGTGGGATAGGAGGGAGAAGCAGATTTGAGCATCCTGATGGCAACCCCAGGGCTGCAAGCAACTCAACCGCGTCAAGACTTAGCGGGTTTTGTGCATGAACACCTGCAGAAACTTAGATGCCCAAGGACTTAACATGCTGATAAGGTTAGGTACTGAATGGAATTTTTTAGCATCTCATTGGCACCTGAAAACTAGACTTAGTCACTTCTGATGGATTCATCTCACCTATCTTTAGATATCCACAATGCAGATACCCGCATCTGATGTTGTCACTACAGCCTTGCTTTTTATCCACCGTGAAGAAATAGGCACATTTAGGGCATGATTCATCCGACCTACTTTCTACATTTACATGAAACTCATCCTTATTGTGACACTTCTGTGTTTAAATCCTTGTGATACCTGAAATATGCTGTCTACTGATGTCTTTAAAATAATTTATAGATAATTATGCTATTATCTGTTTATTATACAGTAGTCTGAAGGGTTCAGTTAGTAGGCTCTCAATGATGTATTCATATCCTTCCTATGGAGAAAATCCTTTCTTTGTGTTTAAGTAATTTAGTTGGAATTCTGCTTTTCTACAGAAATTATTCAGAGCTTCCTGGTGCCTGTTGGCAAATCTGATCCCTCTGTGGCTCTTGTGCTCTTTTGCTTCAGATAAGCTGCGAAGAAGCATGCCCAACCTGGCTCGCATGCCCAGCACCCCCACCATCCACAGCACGGCCAGCTTCGCTGCCTCTCCGGCCACTGTGAGGAACAGTCAGAGCTTTGACTCCAGCCTGCACGGAGCTGCCAATGGAATTGCACGGATGCAGTCGTGCAGTGAGTACCTACGTCCTTTAGCTCTGCGCAGGCAACTGATAAGACTTGCAAAATACATGTCCCAATCACTGATCTCCCACATGCCAAAAAATTAAAAGAATGCCTTTGCCTTTGTCCTTTTTGCACTACATTTTAATCTATCTCAGTATTTTCAAAGTTTTTACTTTGGAAAGCAAATTCTAGATAATTGAGTTTCATTACCTTCTTTCAGTTCTCTACCTATTCATCTTGTACCAAACTTTTTTATTATTGGCAGAGAGGCATCAACAATGCAATTCACATAAGCTTATGTTTTTAGCTTTAGTATTGGTTTTTAAAATGTAGCTTTTATTAATAGTTTACCTGGTGCTGTTTTTACAGTGCACTGCATAGATAACATCGTAAAACACAGGACCACTTTCCGGTTAGAACTGAGCCACTTCGTTCTAAGTAAATGTGTTAAATGAAGAATTAAATCCTCACATATACCATGCCTGTTGAATGGGGGAGTGCAAATGTCGGTGTAATTGATTATTAAGGTGCCTTCTGGACTAGGGGGGAATATTGAGTTCAAGTGTATGTTGAATACTCCCTGTAGAATGTCAGTAAGACAGATGAAGAGCTGAGCCTGTCTTTTATAACACACTGGTTGAAGTAGCCTAGCAGGAAAGGTAAAAAGGGGCTTTCATTTCTCCCAAGGAAGAGAAGAACTGAATGTGTTTTAGGAAGGCAAAAGTAGCAATACCTTTTCCTGTGGATGTTTTCGTTTGAATCTCAGCAGAATTTACAAATGGCTTCAAAATGATTTAATTGCATTCTTTTGGGTCAGATGTATTTTCTCCTGGGTTCATTTTATTTATTAATTAATTTGCCTATCTTTACTAGGAGAATGGAAATACCTGTCCACATTTCTGTTTGCATTTGTGTGGTAATCTTCTGAGGGTTTAATTTTATCTAATGCTTTAAAAATACTTTTCTTCAGCTGTATATTTGTGCATATACAGCTGTGCATTTGTGCATACACATATCTATGTGTATGCATAAAATGGGTTTTTTCTTAAACATAGACACATAGATGCTTATGTACACACATAAACATATTTATGGGAAACATTCCTTATAAACGTGTGCTTTAAAAAAAAAAAAAAAAAAAAAGATATGATAATGTTAAGAATTCTGTAGCAATCTATTGCCAGTATGATTTAGGTGCCCCACACATCTGCTTTGTCTCCTATGTCTTTGAATGGATTTAAGATGCCTCTTTTCGAAGACCTGCAACAGAACAGGCGTATGTGTGCTGGTCAGCTTAAGTGCTTGACAGTTAGAGGGGGACTCTGAGGCAGATGCACGTGAGATGTACACCAGAGGGCAGGATTGTGTAGAGAATCTCTCTCTAAAGCTTTGAGAACTGGTAGCTTTGATTTAAAATGATAGTCTACATAATAGATGTGGAGTAAGTTGTTTTACTTGGGACCTTTTTATAGTCTTTTTTTTTTAACATATAAAACTTAGACATCTGTTTTATAATGCTTTAATGTGATGTTCATTAAACAAGAAGTAGTTACTACAAGCAACTTTGAAAACATTCAAGTGACTTAACAGTAATTACTTTATATCTTCAGCAATTTCTCCCATTTAAATAACTAACTGGGATGAAACTGGATAGGTGGAAATAGATAGAATTAGTTTACCTGTAATGAAGTTTCTTTAAAAGGAAAAAAAGCTCAGGAAAAATAAAATGATGGGCAGAAAACATTGAATACTACATGATGTAAATCTAATGCAGCTTCTCAAGTATTAAAAAGTGCATATCAGATAGCAAAACTGGATCCAAAGTATCTTTCATGGAACCTGGCAAACATGATACTGTCTGTTTGGTAACCAGGGATCTAATCCTCTGGGGAAGCTCTGGCTGGGAACAGAAATCTGCCTATTCAGTTCTCCTAAATTAATCAGAACCTTAGTTACCTAGTAGTTTTAAAATTGTATGCTTAATAACAGCTCGAGAAAGATACTGCAAGGAGCTAGAGTGTATTAATATCAGAAAGCATCTGTATGGGCACAGCACTATATGGGTACTGTGGTCTTTTCAAGATCAGTGCTTATATGGCAATTCACTTTGTGGCTACCTGGAAAGCACCCCCCCCTTTCTTTTTTAATAAAAAAAGGGAATTGGGGGGGGGGGCAACATTCCAATCTGAGATTTCAAATAAACACTTTCCGCTTCTGTAGATCAAAATAATGTGAAACAGAGCCTGAAAAATATTCTCATCTCCTTTGATGGCTTGAAGACCTAGGAGAAATTTTCTCTGCCCAAGTGGGAATTAACTTCCCATGACTTTTCTGAAGATATGTTTGTGAAGCAATGGTTCCTGCAAAAGCAGGAATCAGTTATTGTGCAGGGAATTGATTCCATAGAGCCACGTGAGGACTCTCAGTGCAGTCTGTGTTTTAAATAATAGGGCTCAATTCAAGAGTCGCAGAAATGATGAGCATAAGAGAGCTTAAGAAGCAGGCCTAAGGCTTCAAGTGCACCAGCTCTGACCTAAGTCACATACATAAGGATGAGAAGGTTGTATAGAGCAAATCTATGAAGAATTGCTCATAGGCTGTAAGGGTGAAAAGAAATAGCACTATCGAGGTTATCAACAGAGAAAAAAAATGCTTTATCTCTTAAGTGCTGACTGTCTGAATTTTGAAAGCCATTGCCATATTTTCTGTTGTAGGTATCTGCAGGCCTTTGTTTACACCTTTATTTCCACACCTGTTTTCTAACCTTTGGAGTACAGGTTATTTGGCCCTATGATCTTTGCTGCTTGTAAATATTTCTCAATAAGAGGGTACTTATTTCTTGGGATGATATTCCAGACACAATACTCTACCTGATCCTCGGCCAAATAATAACTGTTCTCATTCCAAACCTCCATTTTCTAGAAGTCCTCCTCTTTATCCATATGCTTCTTGGAGGTGTTCAGTGAATGATGACTTCATGTATAAATCAGTAGGCCACTTCACATGGAAAACTATTTGCTGAGCTCATGACATTTTCTGCATGTAGCAGTGGGAGCCAGCTGCCATTGAGAACTGTATACAAAGGGCACATAAATTGCTGGGTGTCATGAAAAAATTTATGCACAGACTACACGGTTTTCCATGCAAGCTTCTACGTGTTCTGTATGGATGCAGGAAAGAAGCAAGGGCTTATAGAAGACCCTGTCTTGTTCATTGGTCATCCAGAAGCAACAGAGCTGAAGACACAGGCTTTGTACAGCTCTACCGTTTTACAGGATTGGTACCCAACCTCCTTGGGCAAAAACCATCCACTCCCTCCCATTTCTTGACTCAACTCTTCAATACAATTTAAGATATTATTATCTGAAAATTAACATGATCTCGAAGTAACATAATCTTAAAGAAAATAGCCCCTTTTTGCCATACTTTAGGGGACACAAAATTTCCACCATTACATTGTGTAAACCAAAGCCAGTGTACAAAATAAAGCTGAATAAACAGCTCTGCCTCCTGTGAAAGCCCAGTATGCAGACTTCCATTACATAAACACAGACTTTTTTTTTTTTTTTTCACTGCAACTTGGCCATTTGTGCAACCTTTATGTTTTGTACCTTTGCTACCCAATGTAATAAATGGTCCTGCTCTCTTTTAGGCTGCTACTTGTGTCTTCTCACATAACTCCTTTGTCTTCAGGGGAAGTAAAGTTCTGAATCAGTTAGGAAAAGATGGTCTTTAAACAAAATGTATTTTTTTCTAAATAGGGTCTTTTTATGCAAAATTCTTATGTGCTTGTGTTTTGTTGTATAGCTTTATAGTAGCAGTGCTTTAAATATCTAATATGTTAATGGCAAATGAGAGTGCCAAGACAGTAGTAAATATTGCAGCAGTAAAAGATCCTGCTCTGTCCTTTAGCCTGGATAACACCATCCTGAGCCCGATGTGGTACTACTAGGGAAGGTTAAAAGATAGTATTATGAGTAAGAGCTTTCCATTAATAAATACTGGAAATGTGTCAGTGTGGATTTTTTTTTTTAAGCAATGATTCTAACAAGTACAGTAGTAAAACAGAAAAGAGAACAAATTGGTTTGATTTTATTAGGAACTAGCAAAGTTGCCCATAACATTCCTCAAGCATGGATTATGATTCTTTTCTCTTTCTGAATACAAGAATCTTTCCCCTGAAATAATTTTTAGCATTTAAGTAACCAAATTATTAGAACTAATAAAATTACTCTATTAATTTCTTTTTCCATGTATGTACAAAAATATATATTTATATAAAGAGTACCATAGAAATGTTAGCTTTGCAGTATTTGTCTATATAAGACATGAATAAAGGTAATTCTTTCACTTCAAAGGCTTCTTGAAAGATCAAGCTAAGACTATAAAAAAAAACAACAGCAACAAAAAAAACTTTAATCTGCATGATTACTTGAACTTGCTTTCCAAAGTGCCTGATATTTTTCTGGCTAGACCTTCTACGTTATTTAAATGATGGTAATCTTGTTCATGGCAATTTCAATAAGCCACAGCAGACATATAATGCTTCCTCTTTTAATAGGTGCAAAGTGAGTTATTGTCACAAAGCATATATATGAAAAAGGATGTGAAAAGAGAATCCTGCCTAATCTCTGTAATAAGGCCTTGTGAGGGTGCTAACATGGTCACCTGAATTATGCATGTCTATTGTGTTCAAATATCATAAATCGATGCATGAATACCCTCCAAATCATTTTCAGTTCATGAACATTTATATACAGAGCTCTTGAGCACTGCAAAGACAATTAGTCATATTTGTATGCCGGAATTAATTGAGAGTGAGATGCGGGAGGCAGAAAGAGAGAACAAAGAATGCTTTTTGTCAGTTCTTCCAACTGACAGGGATAATTAGATATATGAAATTGAAATTCCTCAGCAGGGGGTTTCTGTTGACAATGAATTTTCTTTTGATTCCATTCTGTTATTCTTTTATGCTGTCATCTGTGGCAATTTGTTATTCAGCTTGAAGCTTAAAAAAGCAAAGCATTCCGCTTTTATGAGTAGATGATGTCAGTTTGTACACTGCTGGGAAATAGATATTAAATGTAATCTTTAAACTAAAAAAAAAAAGGAAAATAAAATCAGTTAAAGAGACAGTGCTCTGTTTACACAGCCCTTCGAGTAAAAGTTTTGTGACAGATGGAACTTGCTTTGATGTTTTTTTTTCAAGTTGCTCAGGCTATTTTAATGTTACGGTTTCAATGCAAGCCTGAGCCATACTGCCTAGCAGAGCAGATTTGTTGCTGGCAATGTCCACTTAGTACTACTTTCAAAACACTGGAATTACTGCTGACAGACATTACTGCAATAAAATGACACTGTGCTGTCATCTCCTTGTACTGTTATGGACAATATTCATTCACATTTCCAAATCTAACTCCTGACCAAAAATAAGTGAAAACCTAGGAAACATTCTCCCTCATCAGAACATGTGAGACTACTTAGTAGTGCTTTGGAAGATAATTTGTTATCTAGGGCTGATTTTTGCACAGTAAGTTCATCATCAGGCATTTAAAAACCAAAGCAACTGCAGAATCTGGCCCTCAGTTAAAAAAAAGTCACCCTTTCACCCCCCTACTCCAATCAGTCTCTCATCCTCTCACCTTCTTCAGAAAAGAAAGGCACATTCATTGCACCAACAGCATGGGCAACGTGAAAGCTTTAATTAAAAAAAAATCAACTAAAATAACTGTCTGCCAAACTTTGGTCTTTACAGTAAGGTATTTGCACATTTACATATTTTCTCTGCCGGTGATTTTGGCAGTCAGTACGTACTCATTTAAAAAATGTATCACATAGGCGCACGCTGTTCTATATAAACCTATACACTCCTAATAATCAGAAACATATACAAAACCTTACTTAGGCTTTCTGGCAAACAGCTTTTCCAAGCATTGTATGAAATCTAGAATATGAAAAACCCATACTGTTCCACCTTCACCCTCCCTTTTTCACTGGAGCTGCTCCACTGAGTTCTCCTGGCTTTCTTTTGCCTCTTTCCCTCCTCCAAAACCCCATGTTATTTGGCATTCGTTATTCTTCAAATTGCAATCTCTCCTTCAACAGGCATCTTGGTGACTGTGGCTTTATTATATTTTATTTTTATTTTTTACTAAAGCAACAACCACACACAGTGTTATGATGTAGTATATATTCCAATGAACCACTGTGAGTCTAACTATACCATACGGCATATCATTAAACATAGCAATATTTAACCCATATGTATTATCGCCTCTGCACCCTCAGAGCTTTCTTTGCAGATGTAGTTTTATCTTTCACTTTATGGAAGAAGGCTCTGTTTAAGAAGCTATACAATTTTAGAAATTAAAAAATAACTGAAAATACATTTTGAGAGACATTTTACACTGGTGAAAGACAAGAGTGTGTCCACGGTGTCCCAATAATGACCTAGAAGAGGCACCTCTTATTTAAAAATGTTAAGCTCTATTCAGTATTTTCGTCTCTGTTGAGTCTCATTAAGGATGCTGCTTGTGATGGCAGTTTCTGTAACTTGGCACATGTCCACTGGGAAATGCATTGATGCCATCAAGTCACTTCATGAAGATAAATTTATTTGGTCACTACTGACCTTTGATGAATTTGAAATAGTGACTCAGTCTTTAAAGACTCCATTCTTTTACTGCCTTCCTACCAACCAAATAGCAGAAAAACATCATGACTTTTTTAGTTTACCCTACTTCTCAGCCCTAATGTCATCTACCTTTCTTTATACAAAAATAAGAGTCTATAATGTATGTTTTAGAGAAGTTTGTGAGTAGGCAATAGGTAAACAGTTGTCTACCAGTTACAGGATAGCACATGCTTCAGCCTTGCTGTTCAGGTTTATTCAGAAAGGATATACACATCATGTGTATATACACATGGATATATACACATCACAACTTGTGTTCCCCCAAGCCTGCCCTATCCTAGACCAGACTTACAGGGATTCAGCAGGACCTTGGTAAGGTCAGCTGCTGCAGCCGTAACAGCTGGTATGCTCTATAGCGGGGTATAAGGTACCAGATGAAATTATATTTTCAAAAGGGGAAGAACAGGATCAGCATGCCTAGCCTGGCAAGCATAGCACTCCTCAAGAAAATGGAAACTATGAAGTCAAACGCAAGAAAACCACTGAATGCAGGTCTCCTCTGTAAGTGTTCTCCCCAGGAACCTATTGGATCATAATGGACAACTCTTATATTGTGATTTTTTCTTCTAGTTAAATATCACCAAAAGAAACTTACAATTCTTCCGTATTCTGGTAGCCTAATGCTGACTGCCAGATTGGGATCCTGCCTGAGTGTACTTGTGGTGAATCTCTATCAAAGTAGGGAGAAGGAAAGGAAAGGAAAGGAAAGGAAAGGAAAGGAAAGGAAAGGAAAGGAAAGGAAAGGAAAAAGGAAAGGAAAAAGGAAAGGAAAAAGGAAAGGAAAAAGGAAAGGAAAAAGGAAAGG
>JAVCKT010034269.1:0-16897 GCA_032273925.1 Rhynchotus rufescens
CATCTCTATTTTCTGTGAATATTGAAAATATCAGTCAAAAACAGTTCTGCTTGATGCTCATAAAGTAAATTTTTAGTAATTTTAAAGTATTTTTTAAAGTATTCTAGTATTTTTAAAGACAATAAATTAATCATCTATTGCCATAACCTAAGTGGCAAGAAGGAAAAAAAAAAAAGATACTGATTATGAAAGATATTTTACAATCCATTTTAAAGCCATTTACATATAAACATGCAGTTGAAAAATTCTGCTCCTTGTCATGCTCTTGGACATGAGCTTTAACTGGATTTTGCCTATCTTGCTGAACAAGGAAATCTCCAAGAGAAATCATTTTCAAAGAGCATAAATTCGCTCACAAATGAAATGAAACTCTGAAAACCACCAACAAAAAAATTGAATAAAGGTAACACACTGAAAAGAGGAGCTTCTAAGATTATGAGGTACTGATAGAAGGAATGCTCTGACAGAAGTGATCAAGAGAAGTTATCTAATGAACAAAGAAAGGAAAATATAGATAGGGTTTTTATAACTAGCAGAGGGGAAAAGAAAAAAAGAAACAAAAGAAAAGAAACAAAATCCACTTCCTTTCAACGACCAAAGGAGGTTCAACAAGGGTCACTACTGAAGGACTCAGGCCCTCAGTAGGCCGAGGGTTACTACTGAAGGACTCAGAACTGCAGTTCCACTGAAAGCAGTAGATTCCTTATTCAAGTTTGCAGTGTGAGATAGAGAGCTAGCAGTGGCCAAGTTTTCTGCAGAGCGAGTGGCAATATAGCCACCAGTGCTGTTCTTGAGATGATTAATCCTCTGAGAGATGAGGGTGATGGGCTCACTTGCAATGGCGCTCTAACACGGCTCCTGTGCTTTCCAGAGCTACGTCGCATTTCCACATGGCGCCACTTACACCACGCAGCTTCACCACTTCAGCGAGCACCCACTGAGCGTGACCTGAACGCTCTGTCTGATCCTGCGTCCGTACTTCGGAATTGCAGGATCAAAATTTATAGTTATTATTGCCTACCAGCGGGCCTGTCACATCACTGAAACCTCTATTACGTCTAGACCGGGCCTGCAGTCTCCGCAGAGTTAGTAGACTAGTATGAAGCAAATCTTCTAGGTCCAAAACCAGAGAAGGACAGGCTGGAAGGTCTTTAATGACCTCTCAAAGCACAAGAGTTATCCATTCCCACGCACATGAAAATGAATATACCTATCAGAAGACTGATTTGGTTAAATAGGCAAGTTATGATCGAGCTCCAATGCTAAAAGGACATTTACAAGGGATAGAAGTGAGGACAGGGTACAGAGGAGAAATACAGAAACCTTCTCCTGAGGGAACCTAAAGCTGAATGTAAAGGATATCAAGGCCAGAAAGAGCTACATTAGCCCTAGTAAAATAAAGAAAATGTTAGCCTAATGCTGAATGGGGCAGATGATATAATAAGAGCAGACACAGATGCAGCTAAGGTTCTTAATGACCTATTTGCCTCACTTTCAATCAGCAAGGCTTCGGGCCCCTGTGTCTCAAGAGAGGCTTCAAGAAAAACAGGAATTACCAATGGTAGAAGAGGACTGTGGATCAAGGATTTCTCTAAAAACCTCAACCCTGTAAGTCCACAAGACCAGATGGGATGCACCAGATGGGATGCAGACCAGGGTGCTGAAATAACTGGTCAGTATCATAGCAAGACTGCTTGCTATTACATCTGAAATTTTGCAGAGATCAGGGTATGTTCCCTATGATTGCAGAAAGGAAAGTATTACTTCCATGTTCAAAGAGGAGAAAAAGGACAATTCAGGCAACCGGAGGCTGGGCACTAGCCTCACTTCAGTCCCTGGGAAAAAGGGAATGATATCTCTCTGAGATCCCTTCCAACCTGAATGGTTTGGGATTCTGTGATGTTTTATCTCTACAACAACTCTACAACAAACCATTAGCAGACACTATACTCATCAATAGGGCATGGATCTATGATCTTCTGGGCATAAGCCCAGAAATACCTCTCTGTTAGTTCATGATGGATACTGTGCCAGCTGTTAGCTGGGGATGTTCTCACCCTACAACCCTGACAAGAAAGGAGTCAAGCAGAATCACAGATTTCATACCCTTTGTGACATTACAATAACAAATATCAATATTTCTTTTGCGGTACTCATCGCTCTGAAGAAAGAGCATTTATAAGAATGCTGTTAGAAGATGACATTTGAACAGGCATCAGCAGTTAGCATGTGCCTGCACCAGGGCTTGCTGTTCTGCATTCACAGGAAGCCCTGTCACCTGTTTGCAGCACAGAGGCAAGTTTGGGCTGCTCAGCCACAGTTTCCGTGCTCACACAGTTGTTTCGAGTAAAGTTAAAACACTGTCCCCACCTCCTCCTTATGCTTCCCTCAGTACAAATGGTGCTGCAGTGCTCTCCAACTGCTCACCACCTGGACTTGTGAAGGTGGTGGTACATACACAGGAGGAGGTGGTTTCTTTTTAAAATGTATGGATCTACTAGAAAATGCATGCATCTCATGTGAGGATGTGTGCATTTATCAACAGAAGCACTTAAATTATGTTCTAATGACCTGTCGCATATCATGCTTCATCTGATTCCAGTTAAACTCTGATAATATCATGGGGTGTTTTTACGAGTACCAGAGTTATGGGCCCAATCTACGTTCAGCTTAGATATATACTTGGAGTGTCACTTGTAAACAAGAGTTAAAAAATGTCTATACACTTGGAAATTTCTCAGGAACAGCAAGGAATATGAACACCCAAATGCATAAGGCAATCTAGGCATGAGTTCTTAGTGAGCCCCAAAGCAAATCATTGGAAACTTTCCCTGCTGCAGATGGTCGCCCTCAGCCCACATACCACCCCTGCAATGCCATTATCCATATTATATTTGCTCCTTAAGAATAATCATTATCAGGAAGCCAGCCAGTTATAAAATAGTACCAAGTAGCTGCCAAGACTAGTCACTGATGGGACCCATGGTTAATGTCATCACTCTAGATTTAGACTGTTCACAGCATTATTAGCTGCAGACACTGCATCACAGAAAGCATCCTAGGTATATGAAGCACTTAAATACTTAGGAAGGCAAAAGATACACACAGTTTGAAAGATTTTTTAATTACCTACATTTTACAAGTTACACATTTACCTACAAAATTTTGTAATATCTAACATACAGAAGATCAGAGTCAATAAATTAAAGAAATTTAAAAAGAAAAAAAGCGTTTTCCTCAGCTACATCCCTCTGTGGTGGTGCTGCTTTGGCCAGCATCAGCTCAGAGCACACACACTTTCACAGGAAGGGACACAAATTTCATAGCAGTCAGTAAAGACAGAATTTGCTCCCACTTGAAAATCTCTAATCAAACACAACAGATAGAGAACAGATTTTAAAAAGCTGAGACCAAAAGTCTATCCAGGTAGGTTTTCTTCATGATGTGTGGATATTCACTATCTACACATATGCCCAAGCTCTTTCAAATGCACTTCACTCAAATCCAGCACCTAGCTTGAAGAGGACTTCTACAATGTAATATATGAAGAAATTGCACATGATTTTCTTTCATTTGTTTCCCACTTAGGTGTTTCACTGAACTTTCCTTTCTTGTATCATGAGAGGAATGGATCAAAAGCTTTCCTGGAAGGCTATCAAACTCAAAGATAAGATTCCCCATATAAGAAAACAATATAGTTTGAATTTAAAGTATTTAGCTTACATTTTTTCTCTCTAATTGTGTGTCCCTGGAATTATAGGAACATGAATAAAAATGCATAAGGGGGATTAACAGAGGGGTTATTTCAGAACATAGGCATACTAACATGGCTTTCTGTGAATGGAGTGCAGGAAACAAAAAAGGACACAAAGTCACTGAAGAACTTCAATATTTCAACCTATATAATTTCAGCCTACGTAAACATTAAAGTATAACCCTATCCTCTCTCTTTACCTACCCTCCCTTAAAGAGGGAAGTTGCATGTCCCTATAACTTCTTCTTTCTACATACTGCTACTACCTTCTCATTTGTTTCAGGCTCATCAGCCTATTAAAATACATCTCAGATGTAATTCTGGGTGCTTTAACAAACAGGAATTTGTCTGAGCTTGGATGGATTCCCTGAGCCTCACGCTCATCCACCGGCTGTAGATGGCTGGTACTGGCCCACTGAAAGCCACTGTTCCTGAACAAGTAACAATTGTTAAAACAAATCAGTTTAGTCTATGCATTGTTCTGCACTGCTATCAAAGGAAACACTCACACGAAGATACAAAAGCAGGAAACATCTAAAAAGTACATTCCTTGGCACTGGTCCGTTGCCTGCTGCAGTCTTAACTGCACAGTGCATCTCACCAAGCAAGAGAAGATGGGCTGTGCACGGCTTTAACATAAAAATGAGGGAACTGAAGACTAACCCACCAACCGCTTGAGACTTGCGACAAATCTTAGCAAAGGTCAGTGTAGTCCCCATGATTCTTATTTCCACTGTTAGCTTTAAATGCCAGACAGATGCAAATGCCTGCGACTGTCAAAGGTGATAAATAATAGTGACATATAGATACCGCCATAGAGACTGCTTCTGCAGTCCGTTTAAATTAATTTACAAGACTATAATAATACATTTCAAGAATATTTGCTGAGGAAAAACTACAGAATATCAATATTCAGTTCACCTCAGGAGTTATTTTCTCATTTTGTATGTGTCTGGATTGACCTCAGCACATCAGGTATCCCAAGTATGGCTGGACACACAGAGTGCACTCAGTTTTGCTGTGTGAGGTCTCCCTCCTAACCCACACACAAATCAGCTCCCAGAGCAACTGTTCATTTCCTAGAAATTAAAAGAAGCACAAACCACAGAAAATAAGTTTAATGTTGCATAGTTTAAGCAGGCCCGATCAAAATGCTCTTAAGTTGACATTGTGTCACATGTTAAAATATTAACATTAAAATCCTGAAAAGTATATAATTTTCATTCTTTTATGTTCTTTATCATCATCATGTTAAAAAAAGGAAATGTTATGAGAGAATACATTTTAGAATTCATACATGCTACATAAACTAAAAATGAATTCTTGGAGACAATATAAATTTAAATAAGCATTAGATATAATATCTGTAAAAGTATGCTTCTAGAAAAGCAAATATATTTTAAAGTAAATATTTGCATGAAAAAAATTAGACACTTCTGAAAATCAGATTTTTAGTTTCACCTTAATTTGAATGAGCACATCAAAAAGATTACAGAAATCAAGAGGACAAAAAGAAATATACAACAATGCTCTTCTCCAGAGGAAAAGGTAAAAATACACACACAAAGACAAGCCAAACGCCAGCAGCCTTGAGTACAAATTTTATTCATCTCGTTTAGTTCCATATGGGAGAATCCAACACATTTGCTGCTTCACCTTTCTGGTCCATATAATGGACTGCTTTGCCACATTTTCTCCTCTCAGTTTCACTCTGACCTTATTGACTGCCTGGCTTTGCACTAAACACCTCCGGGATCCCAAGGGGTTTCATCAACTATGAACTTGGCCAGATACCTGCATCAGAGAAGGGTCTTGCATTTCCTTGATGGAGACCAATCATAATAAGTTTCCTGTTGAGTTACTTTGGGGAGTGTCTCTACAGGCCTCTAAAAAATAATAATGGATGCAAATTTGAAGCAATGACATAGGCTTTCCATCTCACATCCTGAGCACTACATAGCTACAGCACATTCATGAGATGCTCTACTTGCTAGTGATACTGCATTTTCTTTTATGCCCCAACATTCAGCACACCAAATCCTAAGCTAATTGACCATTTGTTCCCCAGTTCCTCTATTATCCTTCTTAAACATCCCCAAGATGAGGACTTTTGAAAAGGAAATATTCTTTAGTGTCAGGTCAGCTAATCCGCCTGCCACACTGAGGCAAATAGTGAAGGAACTGGCAAGCTGGAAAAGAAAAACCACCTGATTAACACAGTTTAAATGAGAGCATCACAGGGCTGAATAGAGGCTAACAGCACCACAGGAATTGAAAGGTAGGAACCCAAAGCAGAGTGCATTTATTGAGTGCAACAGAGGGGTCAGAACTAGGATTAAGGACTAGCTAGGATTAAGCACCAGCCTTGCTCCTTACATATATGCGCAGCTTCTTTCAAACACGCTGAACTGTCAGCGCAAGCCCCCACCCTGGCAAGAGCTTCTCCTGCCTGTAACAATAGGCTGTACCAGAACAATGCAATGTTCATCATGGAAAAACCTCCCTGCTTCTGCTGGGGGAAACCCAACTGGATGGGCTTTCTCAGCAACTGAAGGGACCAAAGTGCCAGGAAACATATTAATAGGAAACATTTTGATCCTAGCTCTACTGTCAGCTGAGAATTTAACCTTTTCCTTCCCTTTCCACCTCTGTCCTCTGTGAGGCTAGAGATGCTTCTGCTGAGTGGCAGAGGTATCCCCGAAAAAGATGGGGAAAAGATCTCAGAATCACAGAATGGCTGAGGTTGGAAGGGACCTCTAGAGACCATCCGGTCCAACTCCCTGCTCCAGTAGGGACACCCAGAGCACGGGGCACAGGGCGGCATCCAGGCGGGTTTGGGAGATCTCCAGAGAAGGAGCCTCCACAGCTTCCCTGGGCAGCCTGTGCCAGGGCTCTGGCACCCTCACAGGGAAGAAGCTCTTCCTCAAAGATCAGAGCTACAAGCCAGCAGAGTTGCACAGCTGCTGACATTCCCACTTATGACCACATATTTCCACCTGCGGAGCCCAAGACTAGCCTAATTTCTCTCCTGCATCAAAGGAAGCTCTTCAGGGAGAAAGAAGGCAACAGTTCTATGCTAAGGAAACCACAAAGCATCTACTGATCATTTCTTTCACGATGTAAGCATACCAAAACAACAACAACAAAAAAAAGTCTGTAAGAGTACGCCACGAAGCTGATACTTCAGGGTAGCAGAACTAATAGGAAAACAGCTTTTCTTGATCACTGTGGCACCAAAGAGAACTGTGGAAGTTAATTAATGAGAGGGCCCAAAATTCCAGCTTAAAGCAACCTGAGAAGAGCTGACGATTAACTCTACTGATTCTTCTGGGACAAATCAGTTTGCTTTCCCCATAACTAATTTATCTTTCACCAGTGGGTAGCTCTCATACCCTGAGGTTTAATTTTATGGCACATTAAAGCTTAGCTATATCATATTACTCGGGAACTTGCAGGACTGAAGCATTTGCAATTCTGCCTCGAGGCCTTAGAAGGCAGTTTAAAATTGACATCCCTGTAAAGGAAATTACCTTGACTTAGCAAATGGTCAATCCCAGAGCTGTTGGACAGCAGCGTTTTCCTCTCCTCAAGAGTCCTATGAAGACCCATCACAATGTTACTGACCTTTATCTAACCGTATCCATTTAAGTGGACATGTGGGCAGCATCTTTAACTGACCAAGGAAGAGACCTCTGTCAAGACGTTACCTAATTCAGATACAAAAAAGTTAGCCAGACTGTGGGACACCAAGGCACATTACCCTCTTCTCCGAAATAAAGCTCTCTTACGTGACTGAAGCTGCTCTGTAATTGTAAGGTAACTGAAGAAATTCATTAAATTTGTTCTCACATGTTGCTGGCTCGCCTTGCTTGTCTGATCTCATTTTGGATTCAGCTCTGCAGTTTGTTTTGCACACACCCTCCTCCCTTCACCTCATTTTGCTCAAGGTTTCTGGGAGAAAAACCTGCTTACAGTTCAGAGTAATGTAGATAAACGAAAAAGAACTGGCCCAAATTAAAGATCAGCAAAGGGGATGACTTAATGACTTATCCAAACTCACCATGGAGATTCCACACTCTCTTGGATGAGTAAGGCAAGAAATAATCTTAGCATCCCTGCACAACAATACAATTAAACATTTAAAGCCCATTATTCAATACATTCTATTATATGTTCAACTGTGCAGCTCATTTGAAATGGCTGCCTGCCAGAAGCATATCAGCACAAAGCTTCTCATGCTTTTTTTGTCTCTACTGCACCACAGTGAAACAAATTGCTCACAGTGCTTTGCTCAAGTTAAAAATAACACTTCTTGGGTTCTGATTTTTTAAAACGATAAGCGAAGACCATCACTTACTACCAACCAGGTTTGACTTCTCTACTAAGCGGTTTTCTACAAGTAAGCTTTGCAATATGTTATCAATTTAAATTAAATGCAGTGTATTTCATTCAACTTGTGTGTATTTTAACACCACAAGGCATTCAATCACCTTATTTTAATCAGTCAATATCTTGTACAGATTTCAGAATTTGAACTATTTCAAAACCTCTAAGATACAGAAAGACAAGTATTTTTCATAGTAAAAAATAACACAAAACACACTCATATCCTGCTCATCATGAAAAAGTCCTCTCTTTTTAACATAAATGGATACCTTTGAAAATAATACCCTTGCATTACAGCAAGGGGGTTTCTGAAATCCCATAGCTACCCGGATCAGCATGCTGAGAAAGTGAGGTAATTTGGGGGCCTGCATTAGAGAAGGGAGAGCAATTTTTCAATCCAGTTTTAAGACCACGGTGGAACGAGGAGAGAACTGCATATAACCATGCAGGCAAGAAAAACATTAGAAATCTGCTATTTATTTTCACCCTCTCATGATGTGCACTCTTTCCTACTCCTCAACGACGTGATTCACAGATTATCACTCTGGGAACTGAGCCTATGCCCGTTTACCAGCAGTTTACCAGTCAATGGTATAATTGCCATTTGACACTCGGGCTCTGCCATGAGCTCCAACCAGATTTCTACTGTAAATATTTGCCACGTGCTGCGTCCCATGCCCAGGCCTGTGTAACTTAAGCCACTCTCTCGACGCACATTCTTTTCTGGGAGCGGAGTTAAGGGTGCTGAGGGAATTCTCACTTTCATAACATAAGCCGGTGAGAACATCAGACTTAATGTTGCAGTAATTTCTGGAGTATCAAATTCTAAAGGGGTAGGAACAAAATGAAAGAGATTCCAATAAAATAATCATTTTAAGTGGCATAAGGAAAGCTAGTGAGAATTTTTTTTTTTTTTCCGCTTCAAATTGACCATTTCTGGCTTCCACAAGCATCTTTTCACTGCTGTACACAGTCACCTAACAGTCCCACTTCTCTGAGCACCCAGGAATCAGAGGACCCTTCTGCATGATTCAGAGCATGGCACACATACAAAAGAAACCCAAATAATCATTCCAAGATATCAATACACAACAGTCTTGTGAGGTGAGTCATGTCTAAATGCAGGCTGTTCTGTTCTGGTGTAAAATCTGTAGCATGAGATTTTATAGGTTCCTTATCTACTGTAACGTTTTTGTCTCATATACAGCAAATATGGATGATACCTATACCAATGCCTAACACTACTCATCTCTCTTTACTTTGTCTTGCAACAAGTACCAGAAGCTCTTCAGACCCAGTAGCACAAGTAGGGATTTTAAGCTAGTTGTGTACTTCTTACTGTACACCTTATTATTATTTTTCCAGAAATATACAGATCCCAAAATAAGATTTGTTTCACAGCAGTTAGACTGCAGAACTACAGCTTTGGCATCCATAAAATCCTGCTCATCTCTTTCAGCTCTTCCTTACATGTACAATTTCCCAAGATCAATCTGTCTCATATCCCTGAGAGGGTGTCTTTAGGTTTATATGCCATTGACTGTAACAATCTTCTGACTGATTTAAACAACATGAAAGGAAAGTCTCAACATTTCCTTTTCTTAACCTCACCTAGTATTTTCCTCACCTTTTCCAAATGCAACAGAGAGAATTTTCCCCCCCTCTGCATCACTGACAAGATGACAAATTACTTTTCATTCCCTCTTTCAAGCTGTCAGAACATCACTCCTCCAGCCTGAGCTCTAACCACCTGCACAGTTGCAGCTTGCTGTAGCTCACTGGTCATTCAAATCATCTAAAAGCAGATATCATCTGCCTGCTGTGGCCTTTACAAGCTCTACACAAGCAGCACAAAGATACACAGCATTGCTTGGCAAGTCAAGCTGAGTATTTGGACTAATTATTTTGGTGCTGCTCCTGTCTGTAGAGTTTAGCAACCTGCAGCCCTCTGCCCTTGGCAGCACACATGGCTCTTCAGCAAAAAGGGGGTTCCTTTTCTGCCTTTCCCTGACGGTCAGGAAGCCACTTCCTCCTCTGTGTTGGAAGAGCACTGAAAGAGAAGCAGTGGCACATTTTCTACTCTCGTTAGCCAAGGCCAAACCCTGAAACAAGTAGAGTGTGCAAAGACACCGTCAGCCTCACATTCCATCAACATCAAACACGAGGGCAACAGCAGCCATCGCCCAGCCTGGTGTATTTTCAAAGCTGCTTTCTAAACATATATTTGCAAAAGTGGACAAAACCTGGGTGACCAAATTTAAGTACTTCATATACTTAATATCAGTGCAACATGATAGAGCCCTTCTTTAACCTCCAAATCTCAGAGAGAGCTAAGAAAATAGAGGCAAAACAGTATTTATATGTAGTAAGATGATCTTCAGAGGTCCCTTCCAGCCTTACCCATCCTGTGATTAGAACTAATATACTTCTCCTTTACACCTCCTTTGGTACCTATAGCAGCATTTGGAGACATCTCCACCAACCACTATCTTAGCATTTAAGGTAAAAAATACATTATAAAAAGGTTTCTTAAGGGTTGGCCCAACTGTGCTGCTCTAAACAACAATTAGAGCACAGTTAAAGGTCAGCTTGACCGATTCTAAATAACCATAGCAGAAATCCTACTCACCTGCAATATTTTTATGTATGCTGGTGGAGAACTCCCAGACAAAACCTGAAGGGATGAGAAAGACTAAAATGAATTTGGTTCCTTTTGGACTCGTCTCCCGCCACCCTCCCGTGCAACCCTCAAGAAGACAGAAAGGAGGGTTTCCCCAAAAGCCAACAAAAATGAAGTTACAGCAAATCCCACCTGCTTCTGAGCATAGGCAGTCAGTCTTAACAATTTGGTCTCTACCAGCATAACTGAATTTGGGCAAAAACCCAGACAATGGCAAAAACTATCAAAAACGAACTCAGTGAGAGTAAGGGGAAAGACAGAGACCTTTGCGTGTCAAGTTAAATCAGATACATTAGCCATAAAATCCACAGCATCTTTCCCTTTTTGTCTAGATCCTCTGTCACCACCAAGACATCCATTAGCTGTAGAGCACCAAGATCTGGAATTAAGCAGGATCACTCCTGCCGAACTCCCCCGTGCAAGCCCTGCTTTCTGATTGCTCTCACAGACCTCCCAGAACAAGGAAACACAAAACCAAAACAACATGAAGGGCATCAAAAGTACTCAAGCACATCTATGAGGAAAATAATCTCTCTTTTTTAATGTTTCAGATTTCTAATAGAAGATATTATTTGCATAGTAGGTAAGAAAACCCATTTTGAGAACAGCATTTTTGCAGCTTGACTATTGTCGAATTCCAAAGAGTGAGAAAGAAGCTAATCAGATGCTTTCATCTTTAATCTTTTCACGTTCGGCTCTATGAACTACTCTATTCTTAATTACCCTTTGTGCCTGTAGCCCAGAGAAGGTCTATGCTGATTCCCAGTTCACAGCCTGCATACCAGAACTTCTCAAGTGTACGGACTCCTCCACAGATCATGCACCTCAATTGATTTAGTCATATAGAAGTTGAAGAAGGCTTAGCAAAAAAACAAAAACAAAAAAGCAGTTCTCACAGTTTCCCTAAGCAGGTGTTGGGCAATTAGCCAAACTGATGCCACATAGCAGGCTGCTGTCATCTTCATTTAAAAATTTTACTTAATTTGCCACTGGTGTAAGCCATAGTGGCCCAAGAGTGGCCCTCTAAAATAAAGCCTACACATCTTTCAGTTCCTCAAATCATGTTCTAAGGGCAAAGAAAGCTTGTTTTGTTTTTCTTCAACAGATGTCTCGCCATCAGCACTAGGTAAGTACCTCCTTTGGTGTCACTGACAGTGCTGTGAACCTGCCTCTTGAACAGTAACAGGCCTGTCTAGTGAGTCAGGCTGCAACAGCCTGATAGTCATCTCCCACTAACCTTAGAGGAATGTAAAGCAAAGAACAAAACCTCCCAAGGCCTCTTAACAGTAACGTCTTTTAGCATCACTTCTTCGGAAAGCCTCCTTGAAACCAGCTGCAAATTTAAACAGCTTGAGCTGCAGCTTCGCTTCCTCTGTGGTGGTTTAGTGCCAAATCAGGAAGGGGGTGATGAGCTACAGCTCCAGGCAGCAAAACAGGATGCCTCGTTCTATCAAGTACATTCACGAGCTTCCTAAGCTCTTCAGAGAGGAGGTGAACAAATAGGAAGGGTGGAAGATTGAGACTACATAGTTGGGGAAAAAAAAACGCTATGCTCAGACCCTAGCCAAACTTTTTGCCTACTTAAAAGAAAGTAAGACATAGTAGCTGTCACTCGGGGGTCCCCAGAGAGTAGGAGACTCCAACTAGTAAAGTGAGAAAAGGAAAACCTAAGAGCAAAAAAAGAAAAAGGACTCCAAAAAGATTAATTCAATAGTTTAGGAAAGATCTCTTTGAGAAAGATACCTTGAGAATAGACTCAAAAAAGGGAAGTCTCTTATAGAACTCTTGGGCTATATCTTACCCTCTTGGATGCAGCCCTGTGCCACATGCTCTAGGTGACCCTGCGTGTGCAGGGGGGTTGGACTCGATGATCTCTGAGGTACCTTCCAACCTTGGGCATTCTGTGATTCTATCTTATGGTAACTGTTTTGCAAGGGAAGGGTAAAAACTTGGAAAAAGAAAAAAAATCAAAGCCACGAAGATGAATTTACGTGGGTGTGGGACTTAAGATGCTGTGTCTGTTCTCGTTTCCTCCTCCAGGTTCCCTACAGGAGATCCTTTCTCTTTCACAGTCCTTTTCACTCTCCTTCCTATATTTGGAATAGAAAACACTTTGAAACAGCTCCTGTTCATAGCAAAGCCTCTTCTTATCTTTTATAACCTTTTTTATGAACCACTGATTCCAGCAATTACCCTTACTAGCACTTTCTTTTCCCAGACTATAACTGCAATCACCTGAAATACTGTCCTGGCTCTTTGCTATTGCCAACACAAACCAGAAACAGCTTCACGAAGCAATGCCAAGCCCTTCCAACTCAAGTGCATCTGAAAGGAATAAGCTGATTTTTTTTTTTCTCCAGAGTAGCAATTCTTCACCATACTCCTCCTCTTCTGTGTCACCAAACAGCTAGGCAGCAGGGATCCAGAGGATTTATACCCTGCCTCTAGCTACCCCTGTTGCACCACCAGCTTCCCAGGTGCTCCGCAACGCGAGATTCTTGCCTTTCCTGTCACTTCCCCAGGTTCTGCCAAATAGACCTCCAGAGCCTTTTCAATATCCAGAGCCCCTATTAACTTGACAAAACTCAAGGACGGCAAAACAACACTAAAGAGATCCACCTGAACACCCTGCCATAAGAAACAGCATCCCTAAAAGTTATTTATATTTGGAAAGTTTCCTTTACAGGCTTTAAGCCAGACCTTCAGTTTTATTTCACAAGATGTACTCTAGACAGCTTGTTAGTAAAGGTCTCTTCAGTTGCTCGAGCCATTATCCCATTTCCCTGATGCTATTTGCCCACATGTATATAAGTATATATAAACAGTACTGTAGCCTTCTCAACTTAATGAGGAAATAACACGCTAGATATTCTTAGCATGTTGCATTCAGGCCTCCATAGCTTCATCTGCACTTTTTTGTAACAGAGCAGCACTCTTTACAGAATCACCAAATGGTTGGGGTTGGAAGGGACCTCTAGAGCTCATCCAGTCCAACCCCCTGCTCCAGCAGGGACACCCAGAGCCCGGGGCACAGGGCGGCATCCAGGCGGGTTTGGAAGATCTCCAGAGAAAGAGACTCCACAACCTCCCTGGGCAGCCTGTGCCAGGGCTCTGGCACCCTCACAATAAAGTTTATCCTCATATAGAGATGGTTCTTCCATGCCTCCTGCATCACAGAAAATTTGCATTCCTGCCATGGTGGAAAATAGTGCCAGATCCCCCACATGCTTCAGATGAGGGGTTTCCACAGACAGGAGGGTTTTCTCAGCTCCACCTTCTAGTGGAGGCAAGAGAGACAAGAGAGGTGGCAGCAGGGCTGGCCCCCTGGCCACCCTGGCTCTCCTACATCAGCACATACGTGGGAGCACAGGCCGACAGCCCGTGTGTGTCTGTGATAATACATAAGTGCATTTTCATATTACATCTAATGTAATAAGTCAGTTAAATGCCCCTAGCTCAGCGAGGGCAGCAAGTTAATAAATTGTCATTACCAGCAGTTGACAGTTGGTTAGCACAGATTAATTCCTAATGAAGGAAAAAAACTCTTTATGTAATACAATGCTTTTGGCTGTGGATCAAGGGTTGCAATCATCTACCCACAGCAGACCTCTAAATCCGGCTTTGTTCTGCAGGAAAAACAGACCTAAAAACCCCCAAATATCCTCTCGTTTTTAAAGGTTATGATTCAGCCAGCCTAAGGCAGATCCTCATTGCAGGCGGACGGAATTTATTTCCTGAAGAGTACAATATGTTAGCGCGGCGCCTGGGGAGGCACACGTGCTCCGCTTCCCGGGGGTGCTGCGGTGGAGCCGGCCCTGTGAGGCTCTCGGATGACGTCAGTTTATCCCGGCTGCGGGATCTGTCCTGCAGCCCATCCCGGCTGGACACGCGGCGAAGTGAGCGCGATCCGCCTCCCGAATACACGGGCTTTGCCTTCACGGCCATCAGGAGGCTCCTGGTACCCTTCTTTCCACCCAAAAGTGGCTGCATTTGGTTTCCTTGCCCATCCTTGAGCTGTGGCTTTAGGAGTGGACTTCTGTGCTCCTCTGGGCAAGGGGAAATACTTTGCTTTGCTCCAGGCTCCCCTTGCAGGTCAGGACTTCCAGAGGCATCTGTACCCCCGCCCAGCAGGCTGAGATACCCTCCTGAGATCAAAAGCAAAGCTAGTGGGAACGCCAAGTGCACAGAACTGTCAATAACAAATACTGGTGAAGAAGAAAAATCATTATGTTTACGCTGTGAGCCTAGAATATTGATATAATAAAAATGACTCACATAGTGGAAAGCAAGCATGACTTTCACTCGTGAGCTTGTTGGGTTTTTTTTTTTTTATTTTACTGATAATCTGTTAGAAATTGCCCTATTGATTTTGCTGGTGATCTCATAGGAAACACTTCAAAGTAATTTTACATTATAGATTAAAGAAAGGATGACTTCCTTTTATTTAGGCATTTTAGATTTGACAGTATTTTGATTTATTCCAACCAAATACTCATGGAGGAAACCGCCCTCGAGCTGCACCACATATGCAGGTCACACCAGGCTTTCTTGGACTGGGAGGACTGAGGACTTGAGGACTGAGAAGACTCAGCTGCGAAAATAAGAACAGACTTGGGGCAGTGGGCATCTTGTTGATGATCTTGAGTATGATTTTTTTCTCATTACCCTGCAGTGGCAATGTGAAAAAGGGCCTTCAAGGATGGAACTTTCCTATCCTCTCGATAACCCACCAAAGGCTTTATTTCCTTCCAGATGCACATCTACATTTGCTCTTTAATGGTAGGGTAAATTCCTCTAATATGCTAGATAACAGGAGAGAGACAATATCTCAGTCCATGTGTCTACTCCAGATGGGTGTCCTCACCATATCTTAGTCATGTTTTTGCATGGGCACATGACCCTCTCCTTTGTGAGGGAGGTCTGCACTGGGACCGCCTTGCTGGGAGCTGCCTCCTTACACTGCTCCCTGCTCCACCTCTTGTAAATGATGCTGCTTCCTTCCTTGGGGACTTGCTGTTTGCCATTCAGCTGAGGTCTACCTTCTCTTAAGGGTGCATCCAATATACTTCTACTCTAGTGTGCTTGTGAAGGGCTGCCCTTTCAGTTCATGGTATCTGGTAATACAAATGCTCCTCTTCTGCACATTCCCCCTCAGTGAACTGTTCATACCTTTCTGATAGACCTTTCCTGCCCTGATTCCCTCTGGTGCTGAGCCTCATACAGGCTGGTGACTTTTTGAACAGCTTCAGCACTTGGCCATGCTAGTGGGACGTGCACAGATTCCTATAACTGGCATTGGCCTGATCTGGATGGGACAAGTAAGAAACAATGGTGAAACCATGTGGTTAGGAAGAAGAAAAAAAAAGAAAAAGCTTTTTTTTTTTTAAATAACACAGCTCATCTACCATATTGCAATCCAAACCTGCGTGCCCTTCCTTTTCCACATTTGACACTTTATTCCTTTGCTACAGTTTCCGTCTAATGCAGGTCAAGATCTCTCTGGCCTTGCTGAGCTGGCCATGCCCTGCTGAACTGCTGCTCCCAGGCCTGTGAAAGAGAAGCTGCAGTTGTGCAGCCTCAGGAGGAGGCTGTGGAGTTGGTGGTGGTGGTGGAGAGACATCAAAATTCCACTATTAAAAATAGTAAAACATGAAGACTGAAATTAATAAAAGCTCTATTCAAAATATAAATTTCTGACACCACTAAGACTTGACAGCTAATAGCAGCTCGTGGCCTGGGAAATGACAGGCCTTAAAGTCATGAGTCATTGAGTCAGGACTCAAATCAGTACTTGAGAAATTTCATCAACCTCCATATAGGCCCTGGGGATGGTGCTTAGAGAAGCAAACTAGGAGAGGAGGCTCCTCCTAATGCTGAGCAAGCTGCCCAGCATCACAAGTCCCACACTAGTGGAGCACCCAGAGCAGATAATAGCGCTGTGCATGTCATCGGTGAAGGGAGAGACTGGCTATAAGGAGTAACAGACCCTGCCATCCAGTCCAGGCAGCGCTGTTAGGCTTTATTTCCTTACCACTCACTGGGCTTCATCCAGCACCACCTGCCATGTGCCCCCTTTT
>JAVCKT010034273.1:0-12012 GCA_032273925.1 Rhynchotus rufescens
AGATACTTATTTGCTCTGCCCAGCACCTGTGTTACGGGAAGTTGGCATGTATGTGTTGTCCTCCTTATGCTTTCAAATACTTTTCCTATGAGGAATGACAATCTGTTTCTATTGCACTCTAATAGAATATAGTTTAATGTATTATTAAATATATTTCATTTAATTAATTTAATTTTAATGTTCTCATGTTTCTTGTTGAAATGGATCAGTTTCCAGACGCAGGGAAAGATCAGAGACAACCTCAATTATACCTGATAAATGTGAATATGTATGCTCATATGTCTATGCTTATTTGGGGATTGAGGAATGGAAAACTGAAACAAAACTGCCTGTGCTGGCAAACCTGAGCTGTGCAGGTAACATCCTGCTGGATGGACAGTTAGAGCAGGGGGGACAGAGCTGAGGGTGTGAATTAGCTTGTGTGGAAAGCCTTCTCCAGGCACCAGCAGCCAGGTTCTAGAGCTAGGGTATTTAGTAAGGCATTGCATAGTAGATGACCTGGCTCACTTCTTTTCTTTTTCATTTTTTTCAGGGAAGCTGCACTTCAAGTCAGTATGAATGATGGGTTGAGCTTTATCTCCAGCTCCGTCATCATCTCCAGCACGCACTGCGTAAGTTTTTGATTTGTGCTTCTAAAACAACTCAGTGGGATGGTGGTACTTACCTATAGGTGTGTTGTTCTAGTGATTCAAGCTTTTAAGCTTGAGCTGCCACCCTGTTCTCAAGATGAGCTTGTGTGCCTAGTAACCTAGCATTTTCTGTATCACCTGCACCATAACATAGCAAAGCACTCGGATCTTCAGCAGACAGTGCAGATTCTCCATCTGCTGTGGGATGCAGAGCCTAAAACAGGGCTGGTCTGGAGTCCTGGAGTTCTGTGACCACTACACAGGCAGTACAAAGCAAATCTGCTGGCCTTGGTAGCTGGGCTGTTTCCTGTCCTGCAGTGGTGGTGCCAATGAGAGAGGCACACAGCAACAGTGATCACACCCTTCGTCTGGAAACCAAGAGAGTTGCCAAAAAATTGGAGTTTCTCTCCTAAAGTACTTGGCTTAAGCTCAAGTCTCATGCTCTATTGCAAGTAGTGCTTGGACCACTGTATTCGTGGTACTATTTTATGAGTAATAGGCTACCAGGAAAAGGACAATGAAACCACTTAAAATTCACAATGTTACTACTTCTGTGAAATCACAGCTATAGGGTTGAACCAACTTGTGCTAAGGAAGATAAGAAAGATGTTGAGCTCAGAATGATTCTTTGCACAGCAGTGTATTCAGCTTTATTCCTCTCCAGTAAGGCTTGTTTCCTCTACAGAGAATGGTTGACACTCTGCTTTCCTTCTCTCACGGACTGACTTAAACCATGTGGACACAGATTTTGTGGAAAGTTAGGGGACTTTTGCCAGAGAAGGACTTGCAGGCCTTGAAAATCTGCATGTGCCAGCTTCCCTGCTTCCTCTCCAGCAAAGACACATCGTGTTTCCATACAGAATAAGTAAAAGGCAGAGTTGTACAACATCCAATTACTAGCAGTCCTCTGTGGCCTGCGAAGGCTGATGCACAGGACTAGGGAGAGAAAAAATGTTTTATGTCACTTCATCTTTTCACTTCAACAAAGACAAGATTGTATGTGGACACGGTATTCAGAGTTTACATGAAGGGTTGTTTTCCAGAGCTTACAAAGACATCTGTATGCCTTGCAAGAAAAGGTTTATTTTATTAAGATTCAACTTCTTGGTCAAGTCCCCTTTTCTTTCAGGGTCAAAATGTGCTTGTGTGTGTCGGCAAATTAGGAGAATATTTTCCTGTATCTTGCTTGTATGAGGCAAGACCTGGGAAGGCTTTGTAGAGAAAAACGCTCTCCCCTCTTTATTTCGCACTACAGTTATTTCCATCCTGCAAACACTCATAGGTATAATGAGTGGCAAATATTGTTTAATTGACTTCTAACCTGAAAGTTCTGCATATTTCTTTGAAGAGCAGGCATCAAAACTGGAGGAGGGGGTTTCAGTGCTGGGGCAGTGCTGCCAGTTCCATGGAGCTGTTGTGGTTGGGAGGAGCGTTTGATTCGATTACGGAATGCAGCCAAAATGCTCCAGCTCTGGCGTGCTGCTGCTGCGTGCCCAGTGCAAGCTGCTTTGGGCCTTCTCTGTGGAGGGCTGCTGTTTTTCAAGCAAAAGTGTTGCTAACTACCCCCCCCAAATCCAGGGATTTTTCTAGCTGCTGACAGTAGAAGGCTGGGTTTTTGTTTCAGGAGCAAGAGGGCAGCGCTGTGTAGATGGGGCTTGCAGGCAGAAGTCTAATTCTGTCCCCCACTAACTTGCATACAACCCAGCTAAACTGAGGGGATTCTCCTGAGTGTAATTTCGCGTGGCTTTTGGCCCAGGCTGTGTGACCACTGGCAACCACCCCACAAGTATGGGGCATGACTGGGATGGCAGCGTTTGTAGGGTCTGGGACACTGTGCTGCTCACACACGTAGCTGCGGGAGGAGAGGCCGGCATCTCCAGCACACCATTTTTCTGTATAGTCTCCAGTGGGGGTTTAAAACCCTTCCTGTGCCCAACTCTGCTGTCCCTACTTGGACTGCACTCCAGGCTGCCCTGGAAACCCGCAGGAGGTTTGCGGACGTGTCCCAGGAATCTGTTTAGCAACTGGGGCCTCCAGTTCAGAGTGTCTGGGAGCTCTGATGGTTACAAATAATGCTTGGTTATCCGTGTCCTCATCACTGCTGGCTCTGCTTGGCTCAGATGGGGCAGGGGCCCTTTCTGGGGGAAAACTCGGCCTCCTCCAGCCTTCTGCTGATGTTTTAGTCGTGTCTTTGTCACTTGATCTTTGTACTGCAGCCACACTTGCAAATCCGATTGGCTCCAGGTGCTGGGTAACCACAGGAGATGAAGATCTTGCCCCAAATTGCTCCAGGCTGATCCTTGCAGCAAGGCCAGTTAGTTGCAATGTTAAAATACTGCTGCTGCCAGCCAAGGGCAGCCAGCTTGCCAAGCCCTGCAAAGGGCTCTCCCTCCCAAGGTGGGCTGGCCCTTTGCTTTGCAGCTAAATGAAATACCTTCATTTTCTGCTGCCAAGAAGTACCAATGGCAAAAGAAAATACAAAGTAATCACTGCAGGGACTTCAGAAACAACTCGATGTGCTTAATTCACACTTTACAATAGATGGTATAATTTCATAGCCTGTGAAGGACTGAATTCTTGTTGCCATGATCTATTTCTTCACTGTTAACTTTTGAGATGGATTCTATGAAGGCATTTGCCCTGTATTAGGCTTTAGGGACACAGTAGCTGTTGTTTTCATTTGTACTTGTTAAATGCCTGGAGAGGATATGGTTTTTACATTGCTTAAAGAAGAATCAGAAGGTAACGACTGACAGAATCAGGAAACTCTTTAAAAAGGGAATTACTCCTTTGCCCATGTTAGGAGTTTGCGGAAGAACTACAGAGTGAGAAACCATTTAAATGTTATTTATGAATGGGGATGCCTGCAGACGTGCTCGGAGTGGCTTGCACACCAAGTGTCATCTGGAAAGTGAATGTACAGTAGAAGAAAATTAACTTAGGAGGCAATATTTACAGGCAGGAAGTCACTCCTATTCCACTGGCTGCCAAGTTCTTCAGTGCCGAAAGAGCATCTCGGAGAGGAGCCAAGCTGGGAATTAAAATAAGTCTTTGTTCATTTTCTAAACTCTCCCAGAAGAGGAGAGACCACTAATGACCTCTTGCACTAGTAGGTCTCAGGCTCTGAACCATCAAGGAGATGAAGCCTGCAGGGCTGCAGTGACCACGTGGCACGGAGGTCTCCATGGGCGGCTCCAGTGCTGGGATTCAAAGGACAAGGAGCCCGTGGCTCCTTGTTTGTGCAGAGGCAAGATTGGGGAGATATCCATGTGGATGGGAGAGGGCTCCGTGACTGCCTGTTACAGACCTGCAGGGACTGGAGGTCGCTTTGTCTGCCTTGGACAAAAGCAGGTGGGCCCTGACGCTTCTCTTCATCTACGTGTCCAGTTAGGTGCTAAACAGTAGATGGATTTGGTCTTTAAATCTGGAGGAAAAGGCCAGAAAATTCAGAAAACAGTGGAGTTTTGGAGTAGAAAAATTAATGACCGTCTTCACTGAAGGTCTGTTTTTATTAAAGGAGTTGTAATTCACAACTAAAGTGGCTTTATATTAGCCAGGAGTTTTGGGTTGTACAGTTGAGGCTCTGCTAGTTATCAGTGTCCCTAAGTCTGTAGGCAATTAAAGCTCCTTCATTATTGTATCAATAGAGGCTTTATGAAACTGCAGAGGAAATCTAGCGAGCACTTTCCTAGGCCCTTGACCTATATATGAGCTGAGGTATTGCTCCGTGGGAACTCCAGGGCATAGGATTTCAGGTCTGATTCCAAAATAAATTGCTCTTAATTACTTTATACTGCAAATCTAATAGGCAGTAAATGTTTTGCTGATACTGGTCACCCAAAGAGTGAAACAATTTTAACCGCCACCATTAGCTAGGCTATTTTATAATACCCTCAAGTGTAGCAGGCATATCACAAACAGCATGTTTAATTTAACCCAACTTTCAGAAGGAATATTACTCTAAGCACACTTTTGCCTGGCTAACGGACTTCTCAGCCTTGCCTTACTCGTAGCCAGCTGCCTCCAGGGCTCTCTGGCCTGGCCGTGAGCTCGAGGAAGTGTAAGACTTTCCAAGAGAACAGCTTAAAGGCAGCCAGTGCCCTGGGCACGTGTGGAGACGACATTCCAATGCAGCAGCAGGCTGCTTGTCTCCCTTTCCTGCCTCGTGGAAGAGTAACCCCAAATCAAACCATAAATGGTGTTGCTGTTAGGACAAAGTAATTCCATGGCATTCTGTTGTCTGCTCTTATTCCAGTTGCTGCTCACCCCCCTGGCTGGATTTAACATACTTTTGTCAAGGGCTGCCTTCAGGCACTAATGTAAACCAAAGTAACTCCTTAGGTTTTACCTCAAAGATTGTTATTTATCTAGAGCATCTGGGGATAAGGGGCTGCTCTTTCAGAATAGGAGCTCCTCAGCGCTGCCTCTGTCAAACCGGGAACATCTGCAGCCAGATAGGCCCTCTTGGGAGCATTCAGACCTGGCTCTGTTTCAGGGCAAGTGCTTGTGCAGGCTGGCCCTGGAAAGAGGGCTCGCTAGATGCTGTGACCTCTGGTTGCAGTGGTAGGATGTGATGATCAAGACACTCAGCTGTAGATAGGAAGGCGGTGCTGAAGGTCTGACCTCTGCTGCTTTCGTCTCTGCTGCTTCTTGCTGAGAGGCTGCTAAAACGGAGATGCTGGAAGCTTGGCCAGTAACAGGTAACGGCGTGAACAGAACTGAGCCTTTCAGAAGCCTCTCAACTTGCTGGCCCTTCTCTTTAGCTGGCAACTTGTGATTGTTTCTTCTGGAGAGGGGAAAAAAAGCAGCCTGTTTTCATAAGCACAATCATATCAGCACATCAGAGACTCGTTTTCCCTGACCAAAAATCTCCCCTTGTGAGTGAAGTGATGCTAATCCCTGTGATTCCCGCTGCTCCTCACAGTGCCAACTCCTCAGGGCAAAGGTTTTGCTTTACCCTGGACGTGTGCAGCGAGGGGCTTCTCTGCTGTTTATCCGGTGCTGTAAAGCTAATAATAGAGGATGCTGGGAACATCTTTTGGAAATGGGCTCTCATCTCTTAAGAAAACCTGAGGAAAAACTTGAGGAAAGCAGCACACCCTGAACCGTGGGCAGATAAATCTCCTCCTTGAAATTTTCCCGTTGCAGTAAGCTTTAGTTCTGATATTGCTTTCAGGCTTATGTGAAAAGTGGGAATAGTTGTAAAGGAAGGAGAGTACCAGACAGTGAAATGTCATGTCGTTCTGTGTTCTTGTTTAATGAGAAATTATTTTCTCAGTCTTTATAATACTGAGGAAAATGGAGAGAGTAAATTTGTTTCCAAGTGAGATTGGTATTTTACCTAATTGTGTAATTCAAAAGAGGACCTGGTCAGGTGCTCCAGAGAGGGGAGTTTGGAAGATGGAGCTCACACACGGCCTGTTTCTCTTCCAGTCAGATGGGACTATCCTGGCTATTGCATTGCTGATCCTCTTCATCCTGTTGGCTCTGGCTCTTCTCTGGTGGTTCTGGCCTCTTTGCTGCACAGTGGTAAGTCCTTCCCATGCTGCTCCACCTGCAGCATTGTTGATTTAACGTGCCGTTTATTAATTAATGTCTGCATGCATAAGCTGCCAGGGAGTTGCGTACAGGACAGGGAAGCCAATTTGCTGACAGGTTGCAACAAATCCAAACCTTGATGCTGGAGTAGCCTTCTATCTCCCTGTGTGGGCTCTGCCGCGCTTGGAGTGTATGGGTTGCTGTTGCATGCAGAACTGTCTGCTACTTTTCTTTATTTTAATCAATAACACCACAGCAGTTTGGCATTCCCTGGGTGTCACCAGTGAGTGGGAAGCCAAGTTTTTAACAAGAAAGAACAGAAACGATTGCTGAACAGAATGGTCTGTGTCTTGCACCACTGACGCTGTCTCACACTTCATCTCCCTGGCCTTTATGTTACCACCGTGACATGGAAGTGTTACTGACACTGTTCTTGCATTCAATCAAGCTCTCTGCCTGCAGAGATGGGTCGTGTCACTAGACATCGTTTCTGACCATCCCCTGGCACACAGAACACAGCAAAGCTCTGCTCTTGCTTTGGATCTTGTTTGTGCTGCAAATACAGAGCAAGGATTAGGGATGTAGAGATGTCAGCGGAATTGGAGACTGATTTGGGGGCAAGGCAGTGTAGTGTTTCCTGATGCTTCTTGTAAGACTGTCCAAACTGGCTGAGGTTACTGGGTCCCTGTCATTCCTCCTGGTTTTAAGTCAGTTATACAATGGTGTAGGTTTACATAGTGCTGGACCAAACCCTACGATATGGTACTGAGAGCTGTGGAGCCACAGAAATGGCAGGAGCTGGTCAGACTTGAGGATGAGTCTTTGTGGTGGGATATGTTTCTCTATCCAGAACAAAGATGGAAATCTCGCAAGAAAAATTTGAGCCTTTATTTGTGTTTCTGGCTGGAAATGCTAGGGGTAAAATCCTTCTTTTTGCAGTAGTCTGGCACCTCTGTCCTGAGATGAAAATCAGAAGGAAAAAAATAATCTGAACACTTCAGAACAATAAAAATATCAGTTCTAAAAATGGATAGAGCATCAGCAGTGTGGTAGATGGATGAGAATTATTCATCAAAACTGGATGGCACATTCCCAAAGAAATCTGGTCATCCCTGTGGGTACAACTGCCTGGAAGGCAATGAAGATGCAGCCTGCACAGAAGTTCTTACTGGGATTTAATTAAGAATTGAGGCAGCAACGGCCCTAAGAGCTGCTGCCTTTTTAAGGTTCTGTTGCAGGAGAGTGATGAAGCTGATGTGCCAATGGCATAAATAAAAGAGGCAGGGTGTGGAGTAAAGGAAACATGGAGCTACGCATCCTGAAAGATGGTATGGGACACTGAAACAATGTGAGGTTATTGGTCATATAACAGCTTTGCTTCGAGTGTGAGAAATACAGTCCAGATAAGCAGTTTGGGTGCAGGAGAGATGGGGGAGTTGGTTTCCACACCAAACACTGCAAGTTTAATATTTTCCAGATTCAGGTTCTGTGTTTAAAAAAAAAAAAAAAAAAAAAAAAAAAAAAAACGTAGATAAAAGCTTTTCCTCACCTCTCTCCTCTACCTCCCACATTCCCTCTTACATAGCTCTCCAGCTGGGGACGAACACGCTGATATTTTCCAAATGTATGCTAAACATATCCCTTGCCTTGCTGGAAAGATTTTTATTCGGGAGCCTGTACTAAATCTTTTCATCCCTTGGGGATGACAGCCCAGCATGTCTGGAAATAGGCCGACAACTAAGGGATCTCGTTGTGTTGCTTACCCAAAGATTTTGGGAAACTCAAGATAAATCTGTGGAGGGGTACCCAGACTACCTGAGTTGGGAGGGGTGATCAGAGGAACACTGCTTATTTACTAGCCTGGTAATGGCATATCAAGTAATGCAGCATTGTCAGGGAGTGAGTTAAGGGCAGAGGAGCTGCCTTGCACAACACACAAGAAAAGCAGTCGAGCAGTAACCTCTAATAATCAAACCACAGACCTAGAGACACTGCTGTGGATTCAAGCCCAAGGGACGCTTGAGACGACTGTGGATGTGTCCAGGGGAAAAACAACTGGTTTTCTTACCAAGAATAAATTTGTTTCTGAGTGACAAGCACATTTCTAAACCCTGAAATTCCTCCTGGCATGCTTTCTGATTAAATAGGAATCTTATCTAGCAGTTCTCCAGGAAAGACAGCAAGCCAGCTTCATCCCAGGAGTAATGTGCTGAAGTCAATAGACTTACTGAGGGATTTATCTGGAACCCAGTATCTCCTTGGCACGCACCCATCAAGAAAGGCTGTTTCCAAGTATATCCAAGTTTATTGGTCTCAGAGCTATTCTGGGATGAAGTCTGGAATTTACCACTCGGTTTACAGTAGATGCAATAGTTGCTCAGTAGATCGGAGCAACTCTTAGACCTTTACTAAGCCCGACACCAGGTAAAATTTCCCTTGAAATCAGTGGCACAACAGAAGAAACACAGGAGCCTGATGCTAACCTTAGGGTTCAAGGATATTTATTCAATAGCCACGGGGATGGAAGAACTGCTAAGCCGATGTCCCCAGCAAGCAGCTGCTCTGTAGGAATTTCCCATTCCCAATCTGTGCATCATCTCGCTCGTTTTTCTGCTGCAGTTTCTTTAGATGCGGGGGAGTGGCCCTCATGGATATGAGGTGTTGGTATTTCAGCATCCTGACACCCATCAGGATCACTTTGCGCTGCTTTCTGGAAGGATGCATGGAAGAACCCAGCAATCTGTTTGGCTCTCAGTCTGCGCTGCAGCTGAGAGTTTTGGAAACAAAAAGTTGGATAGAGAAAATACAGTAAATGTATATTAAAAACACATGAAAATCACAGCTAAACTAGAGGATGAGGAGGGAAGGAAAAGTATTGACGCTACAGTAGGGATAAAGAGGCACAAAATTCCTCTTGATTGTTTTGCATTGCAAGTGCATTGGTTTGATGGAGGTGAGTAGCAGGGTCTTTTATATCTAACTTTGCATTGTTTTTGTACATGGCCCTCATTTTAGCTGCTGTGTTGTTCAGTCTTACAGCAGCTGTGCTTCAGGACAAGGAACACATTGCCCCTATTTATCATATAGAACTACAAGGAAAATTTGCATTTGCTGGATACTGCAAACTAGTGGAGTTTTGTTCTCTCCCAAGATCCTAGACACATTCCTGGAGTCTGCAAAATTTGGGTCCACATGTACTGGCTTTGCTTGTGCCTAAATAGCCATAGAAATTGCAGGGCAACAGCAAACCAGTGCTCTGCAGTGCTACTAAGCTTGCAGAGGGTGGCTGACAACATTCCTCTGCTTTTACATGGGCTCCTTCAGCAGGAACAGCGGCGTGACCACAAAGTGCCTTGGCGAGCGGGGGGCCCGTGATCCCCGCGGGCACCTTGGGGTCTTTAATGAGGAACTTGGAGGTCTCTGGTGGCAGAACTGCTCCATCGCACAGTCCCCTGCTACTTAAAACAGGTGGCCAAGCTGCAAGGGTTTCTTTAGAGCCAGACAGAAAGCCTTTGGTATCCCTGACCTCGCAAGCAGACGTGGCTGATGAATGATGCAAACTTTCGTCTTTCAAGCACGGGGACAGGAGATCCAGTCGCAGCAGCAAGAGCAGAAATGGCTTGGGGTTATCAAAACACTTGCAGCCCACATGAACAAACACTCGGCCTTGGCCAAGCTAAACTGGGCCAAGCTAAACTGGGCTAAGCGTCTTGCTTGGCCACGTGTGCTCCCAGCTGCCTGCGTGCGGCAGGTCCCTGTGTCACCCACAGGGCAGAGGGACGGCAAAAGTAGCAGCCCAGAACCAAGCGTGCTGAAGTGGAAGCTCCTGTGCCAGGACAGACTGCAGCCTCCCCGGTTCCCCGTGATGGCCTTTTCTGTCTTGTACTTGAGTAGCTGTTTCTGTGTCTGGAAAGGAGCAGGCATGAGGTACTGCCTTCTGGCTGGGGCTCTTGTTATTCCTGTTTAGCATTTGTTTGGATTGCTGTGTGTGATGGGACAAAAATCCCATTCGCTTGGCTGGCATGAGCACCCCACAAGGAAGGTCCCATGCGCAGGCACAGCTGTAACTAAAAGGATCCAAATTAAAGAAAGGATTTGTAGTGTTTGTAGATCAAAAGCCTTCCCAAGTCTGGGCAGCAAGTCAGGCGATAGATTTTGTGATGACTTGAACTTCCAAAGTTCCTGCAGGCTCAGAGGCAGAGCTCGCCACATCTCCGGAGCAGTCTAAAATAACCAACCATTAATGCATGAATTGAAGGAGTGTTCGGTTGCTGTTAGAGGTAGATACCGCTTGATGGAAGTGGAGTGGAAGCATTCACCTTTCCTTCCTCTTGGCATGTAGTAGATAGAGCTTGATCTGTTCATAGAAATGGAGGTTAATGTGTGTGCATTGTAAGAAGGAACACAAGTACATGGAAATCACACCCATCTGTTCATTTCCAAGCCTTACTCTCAAGAGTTTCCAGTGCTCTTGGCTGAGAAGTTGTGTCTAAATCCATAATTGGACCAAGTATGTTGGCCAGATTATCCTGATGTTTCATACCAATGTAAATCAAGAGAAACTCCATGCTGTTACACCAGAATATTATCAGAGGAGGGAATACAGCCACTTCCAGTAGGGCATATCTTGGGTTGGGTATCTTAAATTTCTCATCATCTAGTGGGTTTGGATGAGGGATTTTGACTCAAAAGGAGATCTGCCACAGTGGCAGGGGGCAGGAATTGAAACCTATTGGCATTGTGACTAGAAAGGCAACTAACTTGCAGAGAATTTACAGTAAAACCCTCCCAGGGCACAACAATTTGTGTCACAGCCCAAACGCAACCAGCATATCCCAGAAATGCGGAGACAAAACCGAAAATGCTCAGCATGCAGCTTGTGCAAGAGCAGTGTGCAACTGCAAGAACAGACGCATCCTGAAAGCAGGAACAAGGCCTGTTGAGCGGGGACAGCGTCAAGTGCCGCCACGTGAGCTGCTCTGTGCAGCCTGGTGGGTGGCTTGACAGCGGAGGGCAGTGGGTGCATGTACCGCACTCCTCAGGTGTCTGTGTATGAGCTCTGCTTCTGTGCATGTGAGCAGAAACCTGATTTTGATCCCCAAAGCAGGCAGGCCCTTTAACAGAGCATCCTTCTGGACCCTGCAGGCCACCAGGAGCCCTGGTGGGGACAGGTAGGGACAGAGGGCTACGGCTGTCCCGGCACTGCACTGAGATAGAAAGAAAAGGCTGAGCCAGTCCTCATCTCCTTCCCAACCAAGGGCACATGCTCTTCATTAATGGCCATATTGCATGACTCGGGATTTGCAGAGTAAAATAAAAACAGTGAGTTCATCAGAGAAGGAAAAACATGAGTGAGAGGAATTGTTGTAAATATTTATGTCTTCAGGGCCTTTGTGCAACTGTCAATTTCTGCATTTAAATAACCAAGCTGTTCCTGTGTCAGACGGTGATATTTTAGTTTTGAAGGGCAATTCTTAACCCTGCGCATCTGCAGCCCGTTCGTAGGCAGCGTTGGCACCAAGGAGCAGCCCTTGGGGGGCTCCCAAGCCCCAGCACCCTCACAGTGTCCGCCCATGGATCCTCTCCTTCCAGGAGCTTTAAACCTCCTGGAGAAAATCCTTCCCCAGGACAATCATATTGACAGGAGTGCCTGGATTCAAACTGGACTAGCCTTGCAGCGGGGCTGCAGCTGGCGTAGGGCAGAAATGTTTGACGTGCCTGCGTGTGCCTGCCTTCCCTTGGAAAGCTCCCTGTTGCTCTTGGAGCCGAGGCCTGTGATAATAGCCAAGTGCCTGCTGCGCCTCAGATGCAAACTTTTTGCATGAAATAATAGACTCACGCCCAC
>JAVCKT010034275.1:0-10000 GCA_032273925.1 Rhynchotus rufescens
AAATAAATGAAATAAATACATAAATAAATTTACTAAATGCCTGCCGTTGGGGAAGAGCAAACTCTGAAGCTCAGGGCCGCTTCCCGAGGGCTCTACAAATTTGCATTAAGGATCTCCACCTGACAAATATGACAAATATCACCGTTAAAGAGTTATAAAACAAAACCAATATGTGACCTTTTTTTTGATAAATAATTAGAACAGAGAAACCCACTGTGATTAAAATTGTGCTTAAAAAACAAAAAAACCCACCCCTGGACGCTTTGCCAAAATGAAACATTTTTGGATAGTGGCAATGTTCTGAAGGCAGAAAATGAAGAGGGATGGAGGCTGTGCCGATGTGCAAGAGTCTGAGCCGAGCTCGCTCACTGCAACCAAGCTGGAAGGACAGAGGCCTCGCAGCGCCATTTTGCGCTCCCTGCGCCCACAGGCCTGGCAGCCATTTTGTGAGATCGCCTTGGAGGCCGGTCAGGCTGCCTAGGAGGCCAAGCCTGTGCCCTTGTGTTTGTGATGGGGTTTTTTAAAAACACTTCTGCCCTGACTAGTGAGGAGCTGATCTTAAATTTAGGACGAACTTAATCCTAAACTGCCTGCCCAGTTCTGGATAAGGGGAACAGGGGATTCTCCTAACTGCTCTCCTGGCTCCGCCCCCGCCTCCCCTCAGCACCTGGAGGAGGCGTTTCCAGAAGGTTCCAGGGTGGTCGCCGTGTGGCTGTGCGTGCAGCGGCGGCCGCCTCTCGCTGTGAGGCACCACGTCCTTTCCCGGCGGCACCCGCCATCGCCATTAGCACTCCTGGGAATTAGCACTAATTTCATATCGGTAAGATTTTATCTCTTTCGTTTTTTCCCCCCCTCGTGAATCTCTGATACAGCTTTCACAGCCCTGCCCTGCTTTGTTATTTATACCTTCCTTTTTTCTTCACAGCTTTCCACACAGCGCATTCCGAGCTGTCTATGTCGAGCTCAAGCAGTTGGGTGACACTGGAGCAGGGCCAGCTCAGACCCTTGCTACGACGGCATCAGCCCCAGAGAGAGGCGGCAGCCCCGACAAGGACTCAGGTGAGAAAGGACACGGGCTCCTGAAGCCTGTAGCTCCTCTTCTTCTTCTCATTAAAACCACTTTTGAAAGCAGGGCTTTCTCTTGCCCACGTGTCCTGTTTTTGTTTATATCTTCTTGGGGAGGTAAAATGGTGCTGGCAGCAACCACTGATAAAAAACAGAGACCTTTCTCTGCAAAGAGCATGTATGTCCATTCCCACCTCGATTCTTGCAGTTCACACCGTCCATAGGGACTGCAAAGTGGTGGAGCCTGATGCCGTGTCTGAAAGGTAGGTGTTACCATATGTGCATAATGTGCATATTAAATGTCAGGTAAGACCAGCTTGGTGGTAAGTACATTATATTTAGCAGAGAACATTCTGAATGTAATGCAGCTTTCTTCATAACTATCTCATACAAGTGGCTTAAAAAATGAATACACTTATTATTTTTTGCCAGAGGGCCTGTTTCTGTGTCAGGGATACAGTATTATCCCTTTGTCAAAGGAAGGTAGAAATCACCACATTATTGTAGAAAGACCCATGTCTTAGAAATATTAAGACCACTGGAAGCCATCAGAGACTCTTCCACTGAAGAAAACATGGGAAGGGGGATCACGTATCTCCATGGGGTTTGTGTGCGCCGGCTGATGCTTCCTTGCAGCAACCTCGCTGACTCGACCCCTCACAGAAATCCCAGGGCAACATGTAGGCCTCATGCTATTCTCTCTGCTTATTTTTTTGCTATTTCAGTCCTTTTTTAATTTTGAGTTTTGCACATGGCTTTGGTAGTGATGTGGGCTGTCATAAATAGACACCCTGAGAGGTGGCAATAGCCCAGGCAATCAGGAAGTGAGCTGCAGCCTTTCTGAAAACTCCTCCCCTGCTTTGCCCCACGCTTAAAGATAGAGAAAAATGTGTTAGTCCTAATATTTATTATTGTTATGTTCCATATACTGACTTAATATATTCTTTAACTTAATGCAGCCTCTTTCGAAATACCAGGATGATAGCGTTAACAGTTGTTTTAGAGCTCTATGCAAAAATCTTTTCAGGATATATCTTGCTTTCTCAGGAATTCAGTGACAGCTGAACTTTCCTGTGACTTGACACTAGTATTTTTGGAAACTGAAATCCCCACTTGGCCTTTACAATAATTGCTGAGTGCAGCATTTCCAGGAGCGGGGTGGGAATGGTAAAGGAGAGGGATGGGACTAGGGGAGAAAAGAGGATGAGTAGAAAAGATTAGTGAAAGCAGCTCATCAAAGTCCACTCTCGGCTGCTACCTGTTGATAGTGAAGAGAAGATGAATCACCAGCTTAGGTCTGTGACAGCTTTTCTGAGATGAGAAAAAAGGAACCCAGTAAATGCATGCAGCTTTCTCCCATCATCCCTTTAATAACCTGTAATATTGTAGCAGGATATTTTTGTCACACCGAATCTGATTGATGGGCTTGGCTATAAGACATTACAAGTGTAGAGTAAATTGACCAAACACCTAAACATACAAATTATTAAAAGGAGGGGGAGCTAGCTCGAGCCTCCTGGGGAAAGCAGGCAAGCTTTAGTTAAGATGATCCCATTTCCAAGTGCAATTTATAGTCTATTGACTTGCAGCAGTGTCTTTTCAGATGTGAGGAAATTGTCATACATTGCAAATGAGAAGCTGTTTTGACATCAGGATCGCAGAGAGTGCCAGGAAGAAATGATATCAATGCCTGGTCTGTTAAGGTTAAATGAAGTTGCATTGTTGCCAGCAGATAGGCATTCATTTCCTTTTCTTCCCTGCCTGTCCCTGTGTACAATTACTGTGATTAGGATGAGTAACAATGTGCTCCTGACACCCATTGTATTGACAGCTCGCCTAGTTTTTTTCCACTCAAGTGGCACTAGTCATTACTTAAACACTTGGATATTTTGACAGGGAAGATCCATGCCTGCCAGTCAAGTGTATCAATGACAAGGAGGCCTTTGCCCCTGGACACATACCTCTGAATTAAAGCAGTCAAAGCCATTGCTGCTGGAATATGATGAACCTCTTCGGAAATAGGGCTCTGGCAAGCCAGGAGATACACACAGGTGCGCCTGAGCTGTTCATTTTGCCTTCTCCACAGTTTACTGCTAACTTTTTTTCCCTTGTATGTTGTGATATTTTGAAGAGAAAAGGAAAAGTCCCGGAAAATGTGGTGAGTCGGCATGGTGGGGCCACCTGAGGGCTGAGCTGGCCAGTGAAATGGGAAAAGGTCTCGAGTTGTCGCCGAGCACACGTGGGGCATCAGCTTCCCGTCTCAGAGCCGCTTTCTGCAGCCTGCCTGGTGGCTGCTGTGGAGCTTGGACCTGCTCTTGGACAAAGAGGAGTTGAGAATGGAGCAGGCTGCCTGTGCGCACTGGCTTGCCTTGTTACATCCCTGGAGCGCTCTCATGTCTTTTCCCAAATATGTCTCACTTTCAAAAGTGAATAACTATGCCAGCTTTTCTTGACTTTTTACAATTAGGGGCAAATTTGGGGAAGGAAGTACTTTTGCACAGACCAGTTCTGCGATTTTTAATATAAAACTGGCATACTTAGGTGAGGAGAGAACGCAAATCACCCGTGAATTTTTACTCTGATCTCCTTGGCTACCTGAGTAAGTGCTGGGGGTAGACCCAGTTGCTTAAATATTAGTATTCCAAAGAGCTGTAGGGCTTTGCTGTGGCCATTATTTATACGAATGCACGTACACACACACACGTAATTTAACGGGTTATTTTCAGAGCTGCTGAACTAATGTCGTGCAGCACATTGCTGGATCTTGCTGGATCTTCCTAACATCCCTTTGGGCTTCCCCCCTTCTCTCCACCCCTCCTGCTCCCACCCCAGTGATAGATAATTAACGAAAATGGTTTGCAGATTCCTATTGGAATCAGAAGGAGTCTAAGCTTTACTGGAAAATCAATTATGTAGTAGGTGAAGCATCCCCATAATGTTCAGCAAAAAATGTGCTAACATCCAGGTCACTGCATTGGAAAACACATTTATCATGATTTCCGTGATAGCCTTAGCCCAGCGCGTCACAAGAGCAACCTCTGAACTTTCCTGAACCAAATAGGCGAACGGATGACTCTGCCTATTTAGCATTTTAAGATGCTGCTGCTTTGCTGAGCCTTGAGCTACAAGCTACAAGCTCATAAACTGGGTCCTTCCATCTCTCCGAAGGGGTTTAAGACATTGTTTGTAGAGGAGGCTTTTTGCCTGGCCTGTTTACTTGCAGCTCTGCAAAGGGCTTCATATTGGACACTACTCTTTTACACCGTGATTGGCCTCACGATAGGCTGAATATTAAAAATAATTCAGTGCATATATCATTAAGTATATATGCTACCAAATTACAGCTTCTGGCAGTACCATCGGCTTCCTTTAAGTACTTAATTCTTTACTTTGCCTGATGTTTTAACTTTTCTGTTGCAGCTAATCCTGGACAAGATTACAGCAGCCTTGGTCTAGGTGCTGTACAAACAGCAGGCTGTAGAAAGTTAGGCAGTCCTTTCCCTGTGCTATTTACAGCCTGTAAAATACGTGTGTACACCTGAGCAAATGGCTGCAGTAGAGCCACGTGAGAGAACCATAAACTGCTCTAAACTGCTCTGGGTCAAGCCTCATGTTACCTTTGCCCTGCTGACGCTTTTGAGAGGTAACAGCCCTGGCACAGCCCTGCAAGTGCGAACAGAAAGCAGATTTCACAACTAAAAGCCAGGGAAGCTCAGGCAGGGCCTGAACTGCCAGGCTTGTTACCTCTGCTGTGTGCTTGAGAGGACTAAAGACGAGGCAAACTCTGGAAGGACAGGGCAGAACTGGCTGTTCAGGAGCGCTCCTCGCCACCCCTCAGTCCCAAACAAGCTCAGCGATGCTTTTAGCGGCCCTGATGGATGTCTGTCTGATTGAAGTGTAAAGATTTCCTTTCCTGGAGGCTTCGCTGCCTGGCCAGCCAATATATTACAGGGCTTCATTATCCTTCCCATTAGCTGGAAACCCCCCAGAGTGAGTCCTTTTTTTTTTCCCCCTTAATATCTAACTTTATTTTCTTTGGCTGCAGGTTACATCCTTCCCTTCTTGTCTTACCCACTGTGGATATGGAGAACAGGTTATTCCTTTCCTGTCTGCCTCAACCTTTAAACATATTTCAGGACTGCTTCGTCCTCCATCCACATTATCCTCCTCAGGCATGTATCTTGTGATGCATATTGATTTCATCCATGTGATTGTCCTTTCTGCAAAGATAAAATTGGTTTAATGGTATTTTTTAACTGCTTTAATGATACTTAGGCATGCAGGGGACACGGTGTGTCTCTTTCCATAGTTGGAAAAGGCAGATTAGCCACCTGGAAAGGAAGAGCAGAGCTTCCCACAGCTTCATCAATCCACTGATATCTTGTGACTTTGTTCTCACTGACAAACAGAGGTGGAATGAACACTGATGAAAGGAAAATACCTCAGGTCTCCTATTGTTATTGTTACTAGTTGTCATCTTGATAAAATTCACTGGCTAGGAGAAAAAAAAGGAATTGGTCCAAGTTGGCACTTTATTTTTAATGAATGACATAAAATGGACTATTTCCTGGCTAGGCAGTGAGACAAAATAGCAAGAATCCTAAAACGGTAGTTTGACTTCAAATTAATTTGTAATGAGTTGCAGTTTATTGGGGGAACAATGTTATTAAAATGGTGCCGCTTCTAGTATTTCTCTCAGACACATTAGGTGCTAAACACGCTCCAGTAAAATAAGCCCTAAGAATAAGCTGGTTGAGGGAAAGTGTGCACAGAAAACCTTTCTTTCTTCTCTTTTCCAGTATTCTCTTTTTTATTCTCTCTTCAGTAAAAAGATGTTCCTTGACCAAAAGTTATTCAGATCTTCTGAGAAACAATAGCAGAGCACTTTCCTAGTAGTGTACAATGTCTGCACTTGCCTTAAGCATAATTATTCAAAAGCGGGATGGAATCAAGTCATTGAAATTGCTTTCTGGAGAGATGATGGGAACACAGGTAAAAGGGCCGGTCTTGGCTAGGGGCAGGGCACATCCAGGGGCATCCTTCACCATACGTGACGCTGGAGAAGAAAGCTGCACCGCAGAGGTGGCTGACACATCTCAGTAGGCACTTCTGCTTCTCTGTACCACACTGCCCTTCAAAATAGCCAGGGTGGTGCTATTTTGTGTTTCAAAATGCTGCAGTCTCACACTGATGTGGTTGCTGAGAAACTAAGCTCGGTCAAAAACTAGTCATGAGCTTGTGCTCGTTGTCCTCTTTTATATGGTTGTATAAAATGCGATTTTTCAGCTCATAGGTTGAGCCGAGACTTAAATTCCTCCCTGCTGCTCTGAAGGGAGAACGGGTAAATAATTTTTTTGTTAAGTTACGCACCAAGCTGGTCTTCAGATTGTGCAGCCAGCTCTGGCTGATAGAGTTATTTCCTGGAGAGGCAGTGAACAAACCCGCCTGCAACGCCCGAGGGACATGGGCACTTTTAAGCATTCGTGACATGCCCAGCAAAGGGTTGCCTGTAGCAGCCAGCAGCCTTGGGGGAAATGCTAAACATGCATATCTTCATTAGTTTTCAATTAAGCAGCAAGTTTATAGATTACAGGAAACCCTTGGCGGGGTTGGGAGGTTGAGCTCTGCATTTAACTCTCAGGAATCCGCATTTCGGAGAGCTTTGCCCTGTAACAGTGGTTGTTTGGGAGAAGGATCCCAAGGAGTCGAGGGAGGGAGTGCGCTCCTGGGGTGCTGCAAGAAACGCCCTGGAATGAGGTCTATCCGGTGTCCTGGTGAGTGGATGTTGAGGAGTGGTTGTGCATAGAATGCTTAAGGTTGGAAGGGATCTGTAGAGGTCGTGTAGTCCAACGCCCTGCACACGCAGGGTCACCAGAGCACGTGGCACAGGGCTGCGTCCAAGTCGGTTTTGAAGTCGGTGTTTCCGTGTGCTAAGCTGTACAGTGCCAAGATTTTCAGGAACAAATAATGCTCAAATAATTGTGGGGTGCCTCTCAGTGAAGCTGGGCGAGGGAGATTTGACGGTCCTCCCTTTTGGTTATGGAGAACATCCTCCTGTGTGGAGGGGGAGCAGGAGGAAGGCTTTGTACCCAGCATGGTCATGGCGAAATAGAGCTTTATGTTGTCCCCATCCCTCTGCAGTAACCTCTCTAGACATAGGTATGGAACTGGGCCTGTGCATCCTTCTGACCGCGGTATGGCAATTGCAGCTCCTAGGAAAGGTTGATGGGTTAAGCAAACCAAAAAAGGGCAAAATGGGATAAAGAGAGACCAAGTACGTGTTATATCTGCTCAGTGTGAGAATGGAATGACCTACTGCATAGCTGCCCGTGCAGCATAAAAGCGTCACAGAGGGACCGATAGGAAAATAAGACCACAAACACCACTATTCACTTGCCTGATAAATATTATTTCAGGTAATGTTCTATACGTAAAAGGAAAGGGCCCACATTAACTGCATTGACCACACAAAACGAAATGCCTTGAAGGTTAAGGAATAGCTATTAAAAATGTGAGGTGCCTTCAATTTATATTTCTGAACTTTATGCCCATTATAAAACGGAAGATGTCTTATAATTATGCCAACAACAATTAATTAACACGAAGAGCTCCAGAATGATTGAATTAACAGTAAAATCATGGTAAGACTTCACTTTGTCTTCAGAGTTTTAACAAATAATCTATTACCCAGTAAATGCTTAGACTTAATCACATACTTGAAAGCGTTCCTCATTTTTCTTTCTCAGAGTTTCAGCCCCAGGTTTGCAGCTCTGCTGGCCCTGCTGATTGCAGCCGAGCTCTGCTTGAGATCGGGCGCTCCAGGAGGAGCCCCTTCCAAAACTGAATCCCTCACTGAAGAAAAAAGCATTCATTTCTGCACGGTACCCTTTGTGTAATGCAGTGCATGTTTGAAATGATCCTGTGCTAAATCACCTTGGACAAAAGCAGTTACGAGTGTGATCATAGCTCTGCCTATCAATCATTTGTCAGCCCATCATCAAAGTGATCTGGTAGGTTTTGCTGCTGTTCAGCAGAAACCCCAGGGTAGCCAGAACGGACACAGTGAATTCTTCTTTTGGATTATTCTGATTTTCCCTTTTTTTTTACATCTCTTTGAGACCATCCATTCCTCCACCTCCCCGCCTGCTTTCTCTGCTTTTGGTGCAGAAGTCATTTAGGGCTGCGACTTCCCTGCCTGCAGGGGTGGAACAAGCAGTCCTTTTAACAGGGGCACTGATAAAGTCTGGCTCTGTGTGGGTCTCGGTCTCAAGAATGTGCTTCTGTGTGGAGGCTGAAAAGAGTCCAGGGGCGTTTGCACCCCTGACGGCGCATTCGTGCTGCAGCTTTGATCTCTCCTGGGGCCCTGCTGCATGCTTGAGCCCTCCCCTTCCCTCTGTCCGGCCACCCGTATTCCGAAGGCTGTGGGAATTTTACGTCTTTGAGGCCTCGGTCTGTCCGTCGGAGCTGGTCAGAATTTGTTCTTGGCTTGGAAAGTTACCAGGGAGGGACATAAAGACAGCGTGATGGCAAATGTCTTGTTTCCTTAGGAAACTGTGTATATTAACAGCCATGACCAAAGCTACTGTTTCTGGACAGAAATGGACAAAATGTTTCTACAGGAAATATTAAGAGTGCAAGTTTTAACAGAAGTAGGAAACAGGCCCCAAATAGCTTCTGTGTTAGTTACACCTAGAAAGACTTCTTACAAAAATATTTTTAAGCTACATACAGAAAGCAAAGCTAGAATAACCAAGTGTGGCTTTTTTTTTTTTTTTTTTTTGATCTAAAATACACGCCCTGATTTTTATTACAAGTGTGATTTTTGCATGTGTAAATCACAGATAATGGACTTTAATAACTGTAGAAAATATTTTGTATCTTGACAGACATCAGGTTCCAATCCTGTCATCGTTAGTCCAGAAAAAGTTCTACTCATTAGGTAGACTGTGCAGTTTCATCCTTTTTTTTCCTTCTTGGTCCATAAAGTCTTTCCTCCTCCTAGAATTTACCAGGGGTTAGTGGTTGCAGTGGAAATTCACTTCAGTTGAGTCATTTTTGTGTTATTAAGCTGCAGTAAAACGGGCGGTGTGTGACGGGCAGAGACTCGTGAACGGGCCACATGGGAAGACGGCCTGTGGGCCTGGGGAGTTTCTCCTTTATGTCGCTTGGGAGCCAGTTGAGTTTCAGAAATTAATTCCAGACTAGGGTCTGTAATGGTTCATAGGGTCCATCAGCTGTCACAGCTGCTGAAAAAGCAAAGCCGAACCAAAGGGTTTCTGCTGTATTCCAGAGGGGAGAGGAAAGGGAACGTGGCCGGGGTTTTGCAGAAGAGTGTCGACCTTCGCAGGAGGCAGGATGCGGCGTGGAGCAGCACGCATGGGAAGCGCTTCAGCATTCACCAGGGGCCTGCGCTGGGTCCCTGCACAGCGCCTGCGGCTGCGGCCTGAGCGCTGGTGGAGCCTCGCTAGGGGAGATAGAGGAGGGGAGGTGGCGGGTCGGGTTGTTCAGAGTCACAGAATGGTTGAGGCTGGAAGGGGCCTCTGGAGGTCACCTAGTCCAAGCCCCTGCTCCAGCAGGGACACCCAGAGAGCAGGGCACCAGGCAGGTTTTAAGGACCTCCAGAGAAGGAGACTCCAGAACCTCCCTGGGCAGCCTGTTCAGGGCTCTGGCACCCTCACAGTGAAGTTCTTCCTGACATGCAATCTGTAGTAATCTGTACCGGTGCCTGGGGTTATTCCTCCCCAGGTGCAGGACCCTGCACTTGTCCATGTTGAACCTCATGAGGTTCCTCTGAACTGTCTGCTCAGCTCATGTCATGTAGCCTCTCGGAGCAGATGAAATGTGGTCTGTGGTTTCTCCATCTCTCTGTTTCTAGTGGTTCAAAATTGTTGTTTTCTGAATGTCGGGTAGCCTGGGACGTCCAGCACTAGGATGG
>JAVCKT010034275.1:12500-18876 GCA_032273925.1 Rhynchotus rufescens
GTTAGAGGAACAACTGCTGAAAATATACACTGGCTGTAACAACTCACCTAACCAGACTGGGAGAAAGGGTTCCCATAGGTATTTTATGAAATGATCCTCCCCTTTGAGCAATCACAGTTTATGACTATTTCTTTCTGTTAAATGCCCCCAGTTTGGTCGGTCCAAAGTAGGGAGCTCTGTGGCATGAACGAACAGTGTGGTGTGTCTGAGCAGCCTCTACATGCCGGGAAAACACGTTTGGGAGTCACTTCTTGCTAAAAGCCTGCGTGGACGGGGTTGCTCGGCCGTTTGTAGGTGTGCAAAACCAGAAGCAGCAAAGGGAAGCACCTTGTTGAGAGTCAGAAACAATCCCAGATGGCTTTACTTTGGTACTGGGTTTGTGGAAGTGCTCCTTTTTTAAGAAAAAAAAGAAAATGCTTTGAAAAGATACAGGAACACATAAGATACAAAGGGCTTTTTCTCTACAGTTCAAGTTGTAACTTTATCTTATTTATTCCGGAGCCTGGGCTAGGATCCTCCATGGTACATAGGTCTTTGGGGTAGAATTCACCTCCACAGGGGTTTGGTGCCCACATGACACATGTACTATGTACATGAACATACACATGTACATGGGCTAGCTGCCCAAATGCCGTTTAGAGTTAACAGAGAGAAAAAGATTCCTCAGAACTGTGCTGTGTTCTGGATGCCTGGTTTCAATTCCCCAGGATCAGCGAGCAGGGGCTCCGAGGGCAGCTGGGGACAATTGCTCATTAGTGTCCAAGCAAAGCATGGGTGGGCTCTGGGGGCACCTGTGGCCTCAGTCCCTGCAGCAGCCTCACCTGCCCCCCTCATCACCACTGAGGGGCCAGAGCCCCATTTAAGCACAGATGAGGGCCCAGGCCTGTTTTGCTTCCTATGTGGCTGCTCTAGCCTTGGCTTTGGGACCAACCTGTGGGTGCCAACCCCTAAACCTGCTGTGCTGCCCTCCCTGGGCCAGGGGGGTGCCCTGCTGCCCCCAGGACTCCTGCCCTGCTTCCAGGTGCCCCGGCTGCCCCTCTCACAGGTAATGCCCCCTGTGCTACTGACCTGCCTTTCCAGCAGCCTGCAGGGCTGAAGGTGCCCAGCTTCTTGGGGGGCTCTGTAGCAGTGGTGGCCTTGAACAGCTTTCACCTTTTATCTAGCTTTAGAGAATATGGTTTCTGTGTGTATTTCAAATACCTGTTACTTGGAATATGGAGTCTTCTGGAGAAGTTATGTGAATAGCTTTAGTAAATGTTTTTGTTAATGCTTCTGTAATATCTGGACTGTTAATGTCTTCCTTCCTTGTTTTTTTTGTGTGTGAAACTTAGAGATTCAGCTCTGTGAGTCCTGTCTGGTGCCTGCTGGGCCAGACTGTTACACAGTTACTTTTAGGTTCCTTAGATGAGTGTCTCAACTTGTTTTCTCCTCATTTGAAACTTGGTTGATAAGTAAAACAGGCCAGTTTTTCATTAAAATAAGCACTGCAGTCTGTGCATGGTGCTGCCTCTTGTAATAGGGTGCAGTGTGCTCAGTGAATGAGGCCTCCTTTGCTAGCATAGTCCTTCATCTTGGAGGAAACTCCATCTCTCAGGAAGGCTAAATAAGAAGATGCTGTGGATGAGTTTCTTTATTGTGTTTAACTTATTCTGGGTAATATTTTTGGTCAGTGTTCATGTTGAGGTTCTTCACCTCTTGCAATAGGGAGTTGGTTAAGCCTTAGAGCTGTACACATGAGGAGCTTATCTGTGACTGGAGTGGAAACCTGGATCCTTATTCCCTCTCACATTAAGTGAGCTGTCCCTGCCTTTGTGCAAATGGGAGCTCTCCTGATGATATTGAGCATGATTTTGCCTTTTAATTCATTCACTGAAGCCTCAAGCCAGTATTTCTGATGTAAGATTTAATCCCCATAGAGGCCATTGTGGCTTCAGAAGTGCTGAACTGTGGCCTTACTGGATGCATTAGCCGGGAAAAGTAGGGATGGTCATCAAGGAGCAAAGCGTATTTATATGCACATGGCTGTAATGAATAACAGCTGAAAGGGAGATGCAGAAGAAATACATAAGGATCTGGGGGAGGTGTTTGAGTAGCAATTCTCTAACCACAGTCAAAGCCCATGTTAGGGCTTGAACTCAGGGTGTATCATGCCCCATGTTAAGGAAAGTGAACAAGAAGAGCTCTTTAAAGAAAACTCATCAGTGCTTCCTTCTGACAGCAGGTGTTGTACTTCTGCCAAGACATTTTTGCTGTGAAGTCAGTTCAGCATCAAAGATGTAAATGATGCATGGGATTTCATGGCCAGCTCGGTGGTTTCAATGTTATGACTGATCAGGGGTAGAAGAAATGCCTTTTCATTTCGCTGTGATAGCACAGGAAAGGGTCACGTTGTGTGCAGAGAAACTGCTGCATTTTTCTACACTTTTTTCCTCTCTCTATGCTGCACATCTAAGTCTTTCTCCCACTGTGCAGATAGTCCAGTCTAAACAATGAAGCACCATAGGCAGACTGTACAAAGATCAGTCCAGTTTCCATGTTTGTTGGCCTGTGAGCCATGATCTTTGGTAATTTCCTTGAAGAAAGAGATCAGTGAAGCTTTGCAAGTGAAAGCAATGGTGTCAAGGAGGAGATGGTCCTCACATGAGGTAACCTTCATGACTCTCTAACAAATGTCGTCACAGGCAAATGCAGATGTGTGGGTTTAACCTTTCTTGGTGTTACTAAAATCAAAGCAGAAGTAACTCTTAATGTAAGCTCGGGCTCCAGCTGAAGCACGTGGTGGGGCCTTGTGCTGGAGTGGTTGTGGCCAGAGCTTAAAAGTGTAACATGTGGCTGTCACGGACATCTGAGACACGGAATAGCTGCTCTGTGTACTCTAAAGAAATAACAGAATGAAGGAAAAGGTTTCTCTGATGTGTCTGAGCATTCATCTTGCCTTCTGCTTGAGGTAGCTGATGCCTTCTGTGACAGTGTAGATGGGCTGGCCTGTGTAGCTCTGCTGTGACAGAGGCTGCTGAGGGATCAGATCAGTGTGGGGCTGATTTCTCATCTCTTCTTACTGTAATTTGCAGCTTGAATTAGAATGTGTGGCCTAGAATGTTGTGTGGGGCCTACAGTAAGAGGGGTGTTTGTTTGAGTTAGTCAATGCAGGAAGAATTCCTGTTTAAAGTCAAACATCTGGATATGACCAGAATGACGTTTCCTAACAGAAGATTCAGTGTTAAAGGTTTATATTTATAAATACTGGGGAGAACGGGACATATGGAGATGTAGCTGTATCTGATATTTATGAAGTGTCACGGTTTTATTTGGGTAGAAATTGGGTAGTTATCAACACTAGGGTCATTTATAAAGTTGGAAAGTAAACTGATAACAAATGGGAATGCTGTTAGTTTCGTTGTGTGGTGCATGTAGCTGGAGGTGCCTCCGGGAGTGCCACAGGCCCCTGCCTCGGGTGCCCCTTCCCACCTCTAGCTCCAAGGAGCAGGCGGCAGCTTTGGGGAGCTGTCAGAACAGGGCTCCAGCACCTTCACAGCCAAGGGAGGTCCACCTGAACTGCTGTGTAAATGTCTCAGTCCTAGAATGTGTATCTGATGGTTTTGGGGTGTCTCCATGTTTGAACCTGAACTGAGGAAGCTGTTGGTTACAAAAGCAGAGTGCTCTGGGGAGCTTAGTCTCCTGTAAGCAAGATATTTTTGTAGTTGAGCCCTGATTGAAAGTGTCTTCTCAGCTATAAAAGAATTGCCTTTCAGCTGCTTGTGCCCTGGTTATGGGTAGGACGACACGTTCTAACTTTGCCTGAGGAATAGGCTGAGGTTGCTTCCCGAGGCAGCCCTCGCGAGGGCTGTAATGGGTGTTTTGGCTCGCTGAAGAGCCCGAGCCGGCATCCTGCCACGAGCGCTGTGCCGTGCCGCAGGGCTCGGCCGGCCTCCCCGCTCCGTAGGGAGCATGCAGGTGCCACCTTCCCCGCCAGAGCAGTGAGGGAGATGGGGAAACATGAAAACACAAATAGCTTGGGGGCAACAAGCTGTTTAGCTAAAGAATGAAAAATAAATATTCTCCTGTAGAGCGAGCAGGATGTGTTCTGGACCTGTCTTCGGTGACCTACAGGATTTTAAGAGAAGAGCTTCAGAGTTTTATTGGTATTGCTACTATTAGACCAACTTTCTTTTCCCTTCTTCCCAGCCTGGGGTCAGCTTTAAGGAGAGCATTAAGTGAATGGCTAATGGAATTAAGGGTATAATAATAGAAGGATATAGTGAGACAATTGTATTAACAAGAAATAAATCATGTTGAGTGTAAGGTAAGTGTTTTTTAATTGATTGATGGGAAGGATGCTCCATAGGATTTTCGAGGACTAACAGCCACTTGCCTTCCCATCTACAGTAAAAGCCGAAAGGGAAAAAAAAAAGATAAGGAAATTATGCAGTGGGGAGATAAATTATTCAGAGAAGATGGCCATTTTGCACTGACATCACTAATGTGAAAAAGCATTAAATCTTGGACACTAACTGCATTGCTTGCTGTTGAAGTGGCTGGAAGGGGGTATTAGATTAAAACTACCAGGCCGCTTCCCTGGGTGTCTTAAGGGACTTTCCAAGGTGATCTAGTAGGTAGAGACTGAGGAGGGGCTGTGGGTACCAAGGTGCTTTCTGGGGGCTTTTCTTATTTTAGTGATGTCATCTAAAGAGATAACAGCCCTTGTGTTCTGTGTAGTACGGCCTGGAGATGCGGGCTGTGCATGTGAACCAATAAAAACTGGGCACTGTATGTGCCCAGCTCCCTGTTGTAGGGGAGGTGCCTTTTTAAACATAAAGGGAAGTTTCCATGGTCAAGTCTTTGTGCTCTGTAAAATCTTCATGCTCTTGGTTTATAAATGGAATGAGGATGCTGAGCTTGCACCCTAGGAGGACATGGATTTTTTTCTTAGGAGATGCAAATATTAGTTCCTAAGCACAAGGTGAAACTGAAATTTAAAGGCAAATAATTCTGTAGTATATGGGGAAGAGCAAAAGAGGTGGGATGGAAGGACATTTCATGGCATTTATTCTGGTATTAACCATGGCTAGTAAAAGACCTTAAGATCCTGCCAAAGATGGGATGGTTCTGAATTCCTGAGAACTAAATGTTGTTTCATGTAATTCCCGAAGAATTTAACTGCTCCATTTTGTTTTTCCTGGGGGTCAGCATCGCAAGCGGCAGCCTTTGCTAGCAAGCCGAGGCTGGGATGTCCGTGTGGAGCTGCATTTCTTGTGGCAGGCAGCATGCAGGTCCCCTTGGAGCTGCCTTCCTGCTTGTGTGTCTCAGTGTCTCCTAATTCTCCCTCAGAGCTTTCGCTGGTCTCATAGGTCAAATGCAACAGTTGTGCCATCCGTTGAAGGAACGGGTTCAATGGGCATCATTTTAGAGTATTTTGAACCCGTGAAACTGATGCAAGAGTGTGGGTCGAACTGGATAAATTTAACTTAAAGGCTTATGGAGGTGCGATGGCCTGAGCTGAGCCTTTGAGGCTGTGCTGTAAAATGCTTCTAGGTGCAAACAGCAGCTCCCAGCTTCTTGCACTGTTTAAACACCACAGGTTTTGCTTGGTTAGGCTAACAGGTTGCTTTAGATTGTGAATTCCCTCAGCCTCACCAGGCAGCTTGAACTGTGCTCTTGCTTTTTGCAGCTGATTTGAATTGCATATGATCACACAGTCCTCAAGTAAGAGCAGAAACTTCCTGTTGGGTTTTTACACCTCTATATGATGAAGCAAAAGTTTGTGAAAACTGAATAGCAAAATGCAGCAGAGAAAGTTCCTGGCTTTTGTGCTTTATTTAGGTTAGACCTTTAACAGACCTTGGTACATTGGCAGCTCTGAATATTCCTCTTTCCCCTGAAGAGGGATCCACTTCCACCCTGTGTACCTGTGTCCCTGCAGTCCTGGGACTCTGTGTGCATGTCCTGGCATGAGTGAGATCCTGGGGTCATTTTGTCTTGCAGTTGCCAGTAGCCAATCATAGCATTTTTTGTCTGTATTATGGTCAAATTGCTGTAAATTTGCCATTTCTACAGGCACTGTGTGGTCAATTCAATTTTGTCCATTAAAGACAATAACCCTTGCCAAGCTCTCTGCTTGTCTTAGTTCACCCCTTGGGAGTACTCTACGTACATCTCCAGAGGTACTGCTAAATTTATATTGTCACTCTTCGTCTAATAGTTTTGATTTGTTGGCTTTTCTTTAATATGTGCACAATTAAGTCTAAAAGGAAGGGCACTTACACAGGGTAATCCTGAGTATATGGAAGTTGCATGAAGGGAAAAAAAAAAACAAAACAGAAGGAAATAATCAATTCCTACTTACGCCTACAGTAAGCAAAAGTAGGGTTATTTAAGC
>JAVCKT010034276.1:5576-27264 GCA_032273925.1 Rhynchotus rufescens
TTTATTATTTTTCAAATTTTTTTTTTTTTTTCTAGAAAATAAAAGCAGCAGGCTGAGTATAGCACTAGTTGCTGAGAAGTTCTCAGCGCTGCCACCGCTTCTCTGCAAACCCGGACAAACACGCTCCTCTGCCTCATGCTGTTTTATCTCTGCCACGGAGGCATTTGGGTTATTAATGCTGGTAGACTGTTTTGAAGAGTTGTGCTGTGACATGTCTAGCATAATATTAAGTAGAGCCTGTCTAATAGTCTGCTATTTGCCTACTGCTAAAAAGTTCTAGAGCACTGATTCAATTCAATCAACATTCAAAAGCCTCTCCCATAGCAATCACAGTCACTTTTCTTAATCACATGACCAAGAGCTTCCCAGCAGAATTACTATCTATTAAAAGAAGGTCACATATAACACCTCATAGGGAACAAAAGCCGCCTTTTCTCCCCTTTTCTCCCTATGTACTTTTCTCCTTTTTGGAGAAGACAAATTGTTCTGAATGCTCCAGCAGGGCAACTGCAGCAACCAAACACTCCTGCAGACACTTAATGCAAACTTGTCTATGCCAACCGTAGACCGGAAAAAGAAGAAATGGAGTCTCTCTAAAATTTCCACTTAGAAAGCATTTCAAAAGGCCCACGTCCAAACTGCTATATTATTTTTCCAACTGGCTTGAACTTTGAAATGTTTATTTTTCTCTAGTCTTTCCCCCCACCACCACCTCCATTAGCCCCAAGCTTTCTGCAGACCTTCCACGAACTATCTGAGCAGAACTAATAGCCATACAAACCCATGAACCATTCCAGTTAACATGCAGAACCAAAGCAAACAATATCTGAATTTAAAAAGAACCAAACAGAACAGAAAATAAAATAATGTAGTTCAGGAACGTTAATTGTTACTCCCTGAAGACTGTATTCTCTCTTGGCAATCAAGAAATCCGACAAACTGTTTAAGTGCCTTTTTTGTTGTTGTTAGTGCACGCGATATGTTCCTCCCACACCTATAATCCATTATTTTTAATACCCATGCTAGGTATAGCGTTTGCTGGGAGTCTCTTGTTTTGTGCTCCCACTATTAAAAATTCATGCTCCAGTGCTGAAAATGGCAGCTGTATTCTATTTGCAAAATTAACCGCAATCAGAGCTGACAGCACTGAAGCAGGCCATCTCACCAGCCTGACAAGAGCCTTTTTCTTCTTCCCTTGGCCCACTTCACATTTGACAAGTGACAAGACATCCATAATACAGTAACAAATGCTCCAATTTATTCACCCAACCTAAACAAATGGGGACGGCAGCGGTGGCGTTTGCTAATCCGCGCAGCGAGCACCATGCTATTCCTTTCCCATTTGTCTGTCTGCTAATCAGGCCAGAACAAGGCTCCGTTGTGGAGCCTCTGGCCCAGGTTTGTGTGTGCGCATGCGTCTGCAGGATACGCTCGCTCCAAGTACTGCTTGCAGTCCCTCTTTTTGTGGGAAAAATCTGATAAACTGGAGAAATGCTCGAGCATTTAGTGCTTCTTCAAGGAACAAAAGAGCAAGCACTTTTGGAAAACAGCTTTAAAAATACTTTGACTGGAGGCGACTTTTTATGAGCTGCCTGAGTGCAGCTATCTCGGCACTCTCAGTTGTATGAGGAAAGCAGGGAACAGTGTGAGCTGCAGTATTTCAGCACGCTGCCTGGCAAAGTTTGGGCACGGCAGGAAGGAAGGGAAAGGTAGGATACACATCTTTGTGTGGAGCACATGAGCCATAGGCAGTGATGCTGAGCTGCTTAATAACCTTGCCAGGACTCAAAATAATCGCAAGGCCTCACGTGAGCATTTAGGGGCGGGAGGTGCTGCCACTCGCTACGGGAGGCCCCAGCTGGTACCGAGAGCGCTGCGCAAAACCCCACGCCTGCAAGCGGCTTCCACCAAAACCACTAATACTTGGGAGCTGAAACAAATGCTGGTATTATCTAAAGATAAAGGGTAATTCTTTTTATACATCCTCCTCAATTTTGGTACCTTACTAGAGCCAGCTGCAACACCAGCAGAATCTTGTATCCCAGTTGGGGTTTTGATTTATCCCCTGGGTGAGAGGATCTGCAGTAGTGCTAGGCCTGCTTTGGGAACAGCAGGGCATGGACTCTCCCCCAGACACTGTGGGCTGGGACATGCACCAGTTTTATCAACTGAAACCAGGAGTCAGACTGTGGGAGCAAGCAACCAAGAAAAGAGAAACGGGAAGGTGTATTCGAGAGAGGGCCTTGCGTGCCCTTGCTCAGGCACAGCCCCATCTCGTCGGAAGGTGTGAGCAGGCACAAGGAAAAGCAGTGCTTGTGACAAAGAGAGGAAATACCAGAGCGCTCACGTAACTCATAAATTACGTCAGATCTGTCTGCAGGCTCCTGTGAAAGCTCCTGGCCACTGTTTCTTCCATTGCCTCTGTAGCAGGAATCTCACAGCTGCTTTCCTCAAACCAAGGAGACAGACAAAGTAGTTTCAGACACTTCTGGCACATGGTTCATACAGCCACTGGTGGGGGGAGCAACCCTCAAACCAAATATTAACTAAGTTTCCCAGCTGATAAGATCATTTGCCCAAACCAGCTGACCAAGGGGAAAGCCAAGTCTCCTCCAGAGAAAGCTGCTGCCGTGCAGGCGACAGCTACCGACCTTCACGCGGCGCGCCAGGAGGGAGGCTCTGTGCAGCACCTCGCTCCCACCTAGCCAACAGCACCCTTGCGAGCCCACAGCTTCATAAAGTCACTATTGACAGAGGGCTAGAGAATTCTCCTGCAGGCTTGTTCAAACTGGCTTTATTGGATCCATCCTGACTGCACTGTAGCCTCCAGATCCAAAGAGCAGCACAAGTGGTCTTGGCTCCATCAAACAGATGACTTGCATTTTGACAGGGACCTCATCCAAAGATCTCAAAGAACTCAAACAACTGAATCTTCCCCTCTCTCCCGAAGTCTGACCAGCTATATTTTTTGTGCACCATGGTAGATCAGAAGTATCTTAGTCCCAGCAACTAACTCATCACTTGCAAAAATATTAACCTGCCTTTGCACAGACATCTTAATGACAGCTCATAGCAACGCGTTAAGAAAAAGGATGGGCCAAGAAAGCACCTGCCAGGAATCCCCAGTGCCAGAAAAGGGCTATACCAGTATTGCCTTGGGAAGCATGGGCTCTAGAGCTGCAAACAGTCTCTTCTGTGCTGGAGAAATACAACCCTATGGGCTCAGAGTATGAAAACTCTGCCCTTAGAAGTGGTTTAGCCATTTTCTACGGGTGCATCTTTAAGTACACAAACAAACAAAAATCCATTAAAGCCCATAAAGACACATAACATACGTTTTCCCATCCAGCAGAGGCAGAGAATGTCTTTACTACAGTGCCAGCTCCTGAGCTCTCCACAAGACCTTGTACCTATTAGTTCGTCCATACTGCAGTTTCTTCCTTTAGACAATCAGGACTAAACACTTCATGTCCTACAGGCCGCCACGGAGGTTAATAGCTGCACCATCCTTTGAAGTTCAAGTGTTAATTATGCTCCAAATATGACAGAGACACAGAAAATTCAATTCTGAGCTAACACCATCATCTGTCCAAAGGGTAAGCAAGAAAGGAAAAGTTATAAACAACTGCAAATTGGGCTTGGCAAAGCCAGGGAGCGGCTCAGCACGACTGCTGCAGTCAAATCAAGCGCTTGGCCACGGAGCAGTTGACGACGCAGCCTAAGTACAGCAGCTCAGTGAGTTACCGCTGCCTCTCGGGAACTTCTCAGGTCTGTGTACTCAGCCCCAGATGAATGCAAGGTAACAAAGTTTGCCTGTAAACCTCTCCAGAGAGTCAGCACTGCTGCAAAGTGAGCCCCTGGCTTCCTCCCCTACACCCGCACACAGCCAGTCACCATTGCTCAGCAAACACAGCAACTGCACATGTGAAAGAGTCCGGGGCAGTATCCACCTGAAACAGGCACCGGGACAGTCAAACACATCATTCAGCAGGTCTGGAAACTCCTGGAAAACACAGCTAGATGACAACGTGCCTTATAGCATTAGAAAACACTGTTTTCAGCCAGTGAAACTTTAAAGGTAGCTATTTTCATGAGAGGTTTTTTTTGGTTTGTTTTGGGTTTTTTTTTTTTTTTTTTTTAACTATACAAACTACTGCCCATTTAGAAGGTAAAAGCTGCTCTGAGGAGCAAGTGCCATAACTCTTTCATACAGAACAAAAAAATGTAAACATAAACTAACAAGAGCAAGGAAGAAAAGGCTCGTGACAAGCAAGACCTACAAATGAATGAAAAATACTCATGAAATTTTCATGAAATGGAGTAGAAATATAAGGAGGAAAAGCCTACACATTACTTAACACATACATGAATGAGAAAAAGACCTCTGGAAGTTGAGGATGGGGTTTTCCACTGCTGTAATTCTAATGCAGGAGTGGATGAAGGTGGGTGGCAGGAGGCAGCCAGGCAGGCAGTTGCAAAGGCAGCTTTAGGAATAAGAGAAATGTATTGAGTTTGTTCCTCCCATGTTCAGCACAGTAGTACCTGAGTGCTCCTAATCACTATAACCCAAATCAAGGCTGGAACAAAAAAAATCAAAGCTTGTACATCAATACATGAGATTCTTCTTCCAGCATCTGCCAAGTGCTAGAAGCCTCCTGACAGTTATTTTGTGTTATTCACACAATGCCAGCAGCAGCTTTCTCAGATACTTGAGAGCTCCGGTTTACAGCAATTTTCCCACATGACAAATGACTCCCTAATCCGTCCCTTTCACAAAGGGGCCGTTCATCTCTAATTAGCAGTTGATATACTTAATCAGAAAGTCTGGCTTTGTCCACACTTTCTCTTTATTACTCAGAAAGGGATGTATTAGCAAAGGGACCTTCTCCTTTGGTGGTCATAAAAGTTAAATTGCACGGGGAGAAATGCTTTACAATGGAGGTATTTGTCTGCCTGCTTTTCTTGCTTGGAGGCTTCACTGCTCAACAAAGTCGATGCTCAGCCAAAGAACTGCACATACCATATTTTTAAATGTATTATGTGCACCAAGAAATACACAGGAAATGAGCACGAGCCTCAGCATTTCTTCCTTCAATACTATATCATCTTCTACATTAAAAAAAAAAAATAAAAAGCCTACACACAAACAAAAAACCAACACCAACAAAATGAACCAACAAAACACACCTTACAACCGCTGCAATAACGGCCCATTAGCCTTCTAGAAAGCTGTTTGGTGAAGAACTGCAAGGAGAAATAAGACACTTGGGAATATTATCAGACCCTGGTAAACTGCTTCACCAAGAGCATTAGAATAGGGGAGGGGAAAAAAGAGAAAAAAAAAAAAGGGATTTCAAGATGACTCTTAAATGCTAGAAGCTACTGCCTTCTTCCCCAGTTATGAAATGTTTTTTTCATCCAGAGATGATCTTGGACAAAATCCCTGGTCCTTAAGTGAAATTTTGGGATCTCAGTAGGGTCAAACTTTCTTCTCCACGGCATCCTGTAGTGTCTTTCACAATGAATAGATGTAAAGCACTTGAGAGCAGGGATCCAAGAACAACTGAAATTTAGGTGAAGAGGAAAAATAATCAACCTCAAAAATATTATCATTTATCTATTTAAGGGCCCAATCAGGCAGTCACCCTTGTATCAGGGCATCTTCTATACCTGCACTTAGCTGCAGTTAATAAAGGACCTGTGCTTTCAAGGGATGTAAATACTCTTATTCCCTTTATTTCTCCCCTAGGTGTCCCCCTCTGTTACATATCACCCTAATACACCCAATTCCCAATGTAGGTGTTGGGCACCTAATTCCCAATTAGGTGTTGGGCACCTAATTCCCAATGTAGAAAACAGCTAAAATCGTCTCATGTCTTCATGGCCTAAAGGCCAGGGCCTGAACTCAACACGAGAAGATGGGAGCAGATGACTTCTGGTGCAGGCCCCCTCTAAGTGCCTCCCCTTGTCTCAGACTGTTGGTTGCACTTGATGCACAGGGGCTCAGGCTGCTGTTTGTACAGCAGGACAACACACCTAGAGCCCAGGCACTCCGGTGCCTCCTCACCAGCAGGTCCCTCCTCCTCCTTTCAAGGACAAGGAAGCAGAGGCTCATGGTTTTTCCTTATACAAAAACAAAGTCAGCATATAATTAACCTTCCAAGAGATTTCAATTTAAACAATGCCTGCAGGAAAATATAAAAAAGATTGTTTTTCTTTTTTTCTTTTTTCTTTTTTTTTTTTTTTGGTGAAAGTGAGCACAAAGAGCCCTCTCAAGGGAGATTTAAGTTTAATAGGAGAGGAATTTAGATATAACAAATGAGTATAACATTCAGAGGAATGTTTGATTTATTAAAAGTACATCCAGCCACAGCTTGCAGAGGAAACAGAAGTTGCTCAATACAGAAGGAGCTGATATAATAGTGGCAATGAATTTGCCTTAAACTGGAAAATGAGATATAGGTAACCTGCAAAATTAAAAAGAAAACTTTAGAGACAAATCCCTCCCCTCCAGACCTTAGGCAAGATAAAGTTGCCAGAGCTACCGTTCACACCATTGTAGTAAAACGGATCAAAACCCGCATGCAGACCAAGTAGAACAGTTATAATGAAGTTGCAGAGCAAATAAAGCTCTGTAGTTTACTCATACACTGTAGCAAAGCATTAGGCATTTATTGAGAAACAAAAATGAAATGGGAAAGTGGTTTTAAAGCCTCAGGGGAATTCCGCTTCCTGAAATTACTACATGGATCCTGGACTGATTTTCAGCTTACAAAGCTCTGAGTACCTCTCCTAAAGTTCACAGATTTATTATAAATCTTACTAGCTGAAGTCCAAGTTTCTTCTACTCCTTGCAAGTCTGTAGCCACAGTTACAACTCGGTGGGAGGGGTGCAGGATCGGAACTCTCACTCAAAATAGTTTGTGGTATCAGCCACAGATGACAGGTTTTTAAATTCAGTTCAAGTAATTTTAGTCCAAATCAAGTGAGCTTATTTGGTTTCATGATACCAGATAATGATGTGCAACGAGAGGGAGATCCTTTGCTGCTTCATGTTCTATTTGCAAAGGAGGGAAATTAAGAAGCCAGAGGGACCTTTTATTGGTAAATAAGAAGCCCTATCCACTTTTAAGAAAAAAGATGAGGCTTTTGATGTTCATCTCTAAGGCCTGCAGCAATAGCTGTATGCCAGCAACAGTGAAAAGAGAAAAAAAAATATGTATTTCTAAAAAGAAAAAAATAAAAAAGACAGGCTGAACACTATTTACAAAAAAGGACTCAGTCTTGGAAAGATGCATGCCCTATGGTATGAGAGCTTAATCGTAATTAGCTGACAAGATACACCACAATCCTCTACACTTGTCTGAATGTGATTAAACTGAACCACATGGCAAGCCAAAGGAGGGAAGAAAAAAGCAGGGGGAGTCATCCAACATTTTGAGACTGCACCTCTCTCTGGCAAAGTCAAGCAAATCCACTCCAAAAAAGCAGAACAAGATGGAAAGAGCCTGGTTTCCATTTTGTCTGGGAATACTCACATCAAGTGGTGCAAATTATATCAAAGCTGCACCAGAGCTGCGGTCAGAAAGAGATGAATTCATTCTGTTCCCTGGGTCCCAAGGAAAAGAAGCCAAGAGAAAAGACTGCCAGAATAAAAGCATGAGGAAGATGAAGCTGCTTGTTCTTAAAAACCAAAAGGAGATGACATGCAGCTATGACCTCAAGACTCTGCACCGCAGGCTAAGCAAGATGCATATGGTTCACTATGGGAGACAGCATGGGAGCTACTTCTTTCCCTTTGCTTCTCAAAGCAGTGCCCGGTCCGGAATCCAACTCACCAAACCCTACCAAAGGAGAGGAGAACGACACCTTTGCCAAGGGAGCCCTCACCAACAACACGAAACAGACCCGGGAACACAAACATGCTGGTTAAAGATTAATGTTAGATAAATGCAAGAAAAGTTAAAGTAATAATTAAAAGAAAGAAACAAGTCCATGGAAGTCATTTAAGCTTAAAGTGAAGCTACTGTTTGAAATAAGAAATTTCCACGTTCAGTCTCCCCGGGAGTTAGAGGGTCCCAAGGGCTGCTCCTGCGAGGCCGCGCTTTGCAGACATTTCACATCAGGCCTGGGGCTCTGCTCACCTTCACAGACTGGGATTTCACCAGCTTCTAAATGGGCAGGAGCAGGTCTGAACATCTAGCTGAAATTCAGTATTTGGACACATTCACAAAAAGTGTACTTTAAAATCCAAACAGCAGCAAAAGAGAGCCCCAGTGCTGCTTCAGGTCCACTCAGAGATCTGTAGTATAAAAATATAACTCTGATTTTGAATAAAAAAAAAAAAAAAAAAAAAAAAAAAAAAAAAAAAAAAAAAAGCTTTTTTTCAAATATTCAAATAAATATATATATTTTTTTCCCCAAACAAGAGAATGGAAAGTGCTCAAGGAAAGGAATGGTAAGAAGAATAAAGTAGGCATGCAGAAAACACCGAAGTTTTTAATGGAAAACTTACATTTTTTTCCCATGCTACTTAACTCTTGTTCACAGCAACAGAAAACACTTTTGCATTGGCAGCCAGGTGGGGTTAAGTGTGTTAATGAGAACTACAACCTTTTACTGCCCAACACTGCGATAAATCTGCTGACCTTAACGAGGAGGCCCGAGGGCAGCGCGCCCCTCGCACACACCTTGCTCTCGTTCGTCCCCTGCAGAGCAAAGCCAGGCCTGTCCCTCCCTGAAGGGCAGCAGGGAGCACAGCTGGGTGGAATTAGCGCAGTTTGTACACGGCTCCTTTCATTCCAGGGTCCCAAAGATGTGCACAACTCTAGCCCGAGGAACTTGCCATCCTTCTAGTAAGATTTAAATAAGTCCAAAACTCTTTGCTTAAGTGCTTACTTCCCTAAGGGCACAGTCAGATGCAGCTGATCCTCCTTCCAAGTTGTCCAGTCTCTTGTTGGTACAAGGGCTTCAAGCAAACCCACAGCATCTTCCCTGAACTGATTTAGGAAACATTTTGCTAAGACAATGAGTAAGATACAAGGTGCAACCTTGTCACCCAACTCTACAGCAACCAGAAAAATGGTCACCTTGGCTGCACCTTCAGAGTTCAAACACAGTGAAAAAGAGACCCATCCACACTGGGACAAGGACTACGTGGGTAACACCTTTCTAATACCACCCTCGCGCCTCTCTGCTCCTAATTCAGCTATGCACATTGGAGGGTAGGGAACAGAAAGGAAAAAGCTTCAAAAACAAAAGCTTTGGGCAACAGGCACTTTGTTTTCATGCTGACCTTGTAATTATGGCCTTTTACCCCTTTTGCAAGTACAAAACCTGTCCTTGTACTGCAAACAGCTCTGTGCAAGCAGTTCTCTGGGTACTTTGTAAGGACTGGTTCATGTTGTCAGCGAACACAGAAAGCCACAGACAAACACAGCAAAACAGACCAACAGCACAGGTCTGCAGAGGAGCAACACCAGAGCAGCTACCTGCACAAAACAAGCATGCACAGAAAGCAACTTGTACTCAAGGCCCTCTGCCAACGCTCTCCATATACAGAGCAATAGTGTAAATCACGAAGAAAGCAAGAACAAATCAACACTGGAAGCCAAAACTAGAGAACAAGAAACAATTTATGTTGATACAGTTCTCATAGCCTCAGCAAACCAACAGTTTTGCATGTGGAATTAGAACAAAAATGCAGATTTTTGGAGTTTCAATGCATGAAGACACAACCTGTAACAAAGAAGTGAGCAGAAGAGCCTGCGAGGGAATTCTTCCTCCCTTGATTACCAAGGGAGGTATTACCATCCTACACACTTGCTCTGCAGAGAGCTGCAGAGTTCTCTCCCTCATACAAATATTCTGCACATGTATGCTCTTCAGGATCCAAGATCTGAAATCACTTAAAAGCCTCAATAGGCTTTTCTACGCAAGAATACTTATTGATGGAGCTATACAGTAACATCTTCTTTGTACCTATAAACTCTCCATGAGGGCACAGATTTCTGAGAACTGAGAACACCTTTTCCTTTTAGGCACAAATCTCGGTACCGTTTTTGCAATTCAGTTAAAAGCCTAATGTCAAATAAGCTGATAATATTTGCCCAAGCCAATGGGGAACAAAACAGAGGTGGTCAACACTGCTTGAGCCGCAGTGCCCAATACAACTTTATCACAAAAGACTCGTGCAAAGAACAAAAAGTCAGTTCCTTGCAAACAAGGAGTTAATTAATAAGAGTGGAAAGAGAAGCACATGGATGTTGGCATAAGGCAGACAAGACCACAAAAGATGTGGGGCTTGGGAAAGAAATAATCCATAAAACGGAACCAAAAGGCCACATTCTTATGCAAAACCAGACTTCCTGTTCCCATCCCACTTTTTTGCCCTCCTTTGACACAACACTCTTGACAGACTGTCTGGCCTGACAATGGAAAGGTGAAAGCACAGCCTAAGCAGTCGCTCCTGTTTGTGCTATCTGCCAAAATACCAAAAGCAGCCTGACCTTCATTCCCCACTGCCAGAAACACAGGGTCAATATGGACGTCTAAAAGGGTGTCCTGAGCATTCAGCAATGTTTTTTAAAAGCTGTGAAAGGGAAACTTTCCAAGGCCAGAAGAAGGGAAATGAAAGGTCTTTCAGCAGCTGCAAAAACTACCTTATAAGTCTTTCAGTCACAGCGGGATGAGCTAATGAAGCTGGCCCTTAAACTCTGTAGGTTCAGTGTTCAAACTCTGCTTTAAGCTCACAAATGAAAACAGTCTATTATGCTTGCTTTAGTACTCAGAGGAATCGAGCCACATCAAAAAATGACTATACTCTTTAGCCAGCCTCGTGTCAGTGGAGTCTTCCAGGCCACTGGCAGAACTTTCTTCAGGACTCTACCCCATGAGCCTCCCAGCCACCGCAGCGTTAATCTCTCATTTTCATAAGAGACATGTTTTGAAGGAGGGTTCCTGATTGATCGTAAGGAGAGGAAAAAAGAAAAAGTTCTCCAAACATCAGCTTGCCTCACTCAGTTTATGGATATAAAATACACACTCAGTTATGCTTATAGCTTAGTTATGGAGTTAGCTTTGACCAGTTACATTGGCATATCAACATCCAGAACATGTCACAAGCAAATTGTCCTTTGAGACAACTGGAAGGCAACAGCAGGGTCAGTGCAACTGCATCAGCATTTACATGGGGAGCAGCAAACCTCTGCCCATGGCCCACTATCCAAATCAGACGTCCTACAAGAGCCCCCTTGTAATAAATTACACCAGCAATGGCCTTCACACGCAATTTCATTTCTACAGAGAATGGACAAAACAAAATATGTCAAAAGGCACAAGAATTTTCAACTGGTGATGCAATTCCTGTACACCCTCTGGATGTTAAACTTGCTAGGAGACTTGGATGCAAAATTCCTGCTTTCTTCACTTGGGCCATGGGGAAATTGCAGTGTGCCAAGCAGTACTCTCAAATCACCTCTTTAAGACTCAACTTCTAAGCAGCAACTTTCACGCAGCAAACCCAACTCAAGCCAGTGCTGCTCCTGTGGAAAGCCCAAGACGTTCCTACCTGATTTGCAAGTCCTGCCGTCATCTTCCAGCTGCACGCCCGTGGGGCAGGCACAGCTGTAGAAGGGGTCTCTCGGCGACAGCAGACACAGATGGGAGCAACCACCATTGTTTTCTTCGCACGGAGTGTGAACTTCAAGAAACAAACAAACAAAAAGTTTTGTTTTTATTTTATTTTTACTGGAACCCTAAAGCCTTCCTCCCTCCATAAGGAAGGAATTACAGATCTGAATTGACTGACACCAGCTTTAGTGCTAAAAGACAGAGGAACCACAAAATAAGGAGTATTTCATATTCGGCCACCCACCCCAGCAAAAGCAACTCTTAGGGGGCGTCTAAATTGAGATGTTCAAACGATGATCTTGAAAGAACTGTCAGCCCGGCACTTTCTCACTATACAGTTCTCCAGTGTTTCTAAAGCTGCACATTGCTAAGAACTTGGGACATCAGTTGCTTTGTCAAAGCCTGGCCTGCCAAGCAGCGTGAAAAAAGAACAAGGGAGTGCGAGTGGAGCAGTGCACAGTTCTGCAAGGGAAAGAACAGTATAGGAATGTGTACATTGCAGCAGTTCTGGATATTATTTTTTCCTCACCACAGACTTTTCTTAATAAGACATATGCCTGAATTAACAGGAATTGCAGAAAGGCCATAAGCAACTCCCTTATTAATTACTTCAACTTTAAGAAAAGCAGACAACAAATACTTTGTCTTTCAGTTCCTCAAAAATTTTAAAAATCAAAACTTTTGGGGATAGAAGAACAAAAATGACTGCAAGAGATGAAACATGCAACTGACAGATCATTCATGCTTTGAATGATCATTTGAATTGCTTTAATGTAAAAGAACAAGTTAGGGCTAATTTAGCTTCTGGTACTCACTTGTTTTCTTTCAAACATGCTCACTGACATCCTATATACTTGACTGTTCCTATAAAAGTATTACCTTTAGGAAAGGAAACTTTAGGGTCAGCCGAAATGAATAAGCTGATCCAAATGGCAAGAGCATCTGCCGTAGGCAAGAGCTGGTTCTTGCCAAGGCTGCTGCATTACTTGCATTTCCCACTCTATTGCTTTTTGATCTCTGCCTTTGCTTCTGCCGCTCCTAAGTCTCATTCTCACAACCACCCCACACCAGCCTAGACAAATCACCCTCACGCAAACACAAAATGCACACAGACTCATTCAATTCTACATTCTCCACACATGGCTTCTATTGAGGATGCATCACACACAATGGGAAAAAAAAAATGGAGACAATATCTGTTTCACATAAAAGCTCAGGACTAAGTCCCTCTCATACTTAAACATTAATTAACTGTTTGTTACAGATTGAATATTATCAACATCAATTCTGGACTGTGGAAATGATTGTTTTCCTGACCAACTAAGTCAGTCATTTGAGAAGCTTCCAGAGAAATGCTACATACAGTACGGCTGTCGGTCTGGACTCAGGACCTGGATGTCCATTGGTGAGTAGAGGGCACTCAGTATTTCTCTCCTTTTCTCCCCTGTCCTTTTGTTACAGGCGTGAATGGAGCGTGTCTGCCAGTCCGTCCAATACAAAGTGTCTCCAGACAACGTCAGGGCAAACGGGTGAGTGAGACTCCCTTCCACAACTTTTTGCCTAGATCAAAGAAAGAGCAAGAACTAACATACAGAGCTTTCACTGGGCACACGTAGAAGAAACATCAATGCATTTTAAAAGACTCATCTAAGAATTATCTTCTTTTAAGAAATAAATTGGAACTAGATTCATCTGGTGATAAAAGTAACAACAAGCACATGGAAAAATTAAAACAAGTTTTTATAGTAATTTGTAGGAAATGCATATCTGATATATTTGTTTTATATCTTCATTAATTATTTGTCATATGTCATCCTCTGTTGCATCTTAAAAACAACTATCAACCTTCATACTTCTGTTATAGACTTTTGTCTGTCTAGAGCTTTAAAATAAGTTTTTCTCTTAGAACACAGTCACTTTGAAAATATTTTTGAATAAATCACTGCTCTGGGCAGCTATAGCAATACAAAGTTGATAATTCCTCTCTAAGCATGTGGAAGAAAATCAAGCATCTAGTTTTAGTGACTGTAAGTTATACCATATTAGCATGCTCACAGGGCGCAACAGCAGGCGCCTCACGTTAAGCAATGCAAAATGTAGACATGAAAATTTGAACTTTGTTTAGCTTCTTTACAGCAATAAGGAAACAAATACAGTGTTTCATAGCAACGAGCTGATTCAGCTCTGTGCTGGCTTCTGTTTGGCCACACCAAAGTCCCCCAACAGGACTGTGCAAATACCCAGACACAGGCCCCTCTTGGAGGAAGCAGCTCTGCAGCACGCTCCACCCAGTTAACACCTCACTTCTCTGTCCTCTCATGCAGCACATGCCAAAGTTTGCCCAAGACTGTCTCAAATTTCCACATTTTGCGTTTATCAGTCATCCTTTCTTACAGCTAGAAAAGAACATCTTCAGAGTCTCCTTAAATTGTTTCCACTCTGCTTGATCTATAGCAGAAACTTCTTTTTTACAAATTACATTTTGAAATGCAGAGCAAAACTCTCTCCACAGAACCATAAGGTCGCAGACTGCTTAACGGCGTCTACAATTGTATTTAGTCTAGTACCAACACCAAACTTGCTTCCCTCTGCAGTGGCCCAAGCCAAGCTGGAGTTGCATGAAGGCGGGGGGCGGTTAGCAAAAAGCCAGTTTAGCAATTTTGAAAGCTCAGTGTTGTAATATCCCTTAAATATCTTATTCTTCACTAAAAAAGTTCAACCTCTATGACAGACTTCTGTTAATACGTTCCCTCTTTCCTTGCCCTCCTCCTGCCCCCTCAATTAAACTTTTCCAGTCTGGAGAGTTTATTTCTCCAGCAGTGTTTCTGCAGACATTCGAAATACCAGAGACTTTGCAGGGTCTCCGATATTGTTAGTGGTGCAGCTCACACTAAACCTGGGCCTGAATAAGGTACCTGCTCTTCACTCTGCTATAATTCTGTAGAAAACTGGACCCTGGGATTCAAGGTTGAAGCTAGAAACTTTCACATGCAGAATTACATAATCTTTTGTGAATAGTCTGTCTTTTATGAAATTCTATTTACTTCTGTCAGGCTCTGCCATAAAACAAGTCAACAAAATTTCATGTCACAAAATCCAGACTCTATTCAAAACCCTATTTCTTATTTTTGAGTGCTCTTCCTTTTATTATGAGATGAACTGATCATTTATTATGATCACACACATTTGACACACACATTTGACAATTTCTCAGTGAAAACGATATGAACTCAATTTCAGCATTCACATCTGCTACATACGTACAGAAGCAAACATAAACCTTCCCAACCAATGTTCTGATATAGTAAACCAGTATTCAGAATTTCCACCGTACAACTTTAGGAAAGCTCAAGTGTCAGCATCATCCTGAGGCAAAGGGAGGAACACATTTTCATATACCTCTAATCACACCTGCAGTTGCATTGTTTCCATAGAGTTTAGGGGGGAAAAAAAAAAAATCAGCTACCCCTTGGCAGGGAAAGGATTTGGTTTAATTTTCATTGGCGATGGCAGCATCTGCATTTTCCTGGAAAAAATATCCCCCCAAATTCTCATGAGTTCATCTGTGTCACCCTGTGTCACCATGTCACATTTGTCATCACACTCGTGTTAACAAATTGTAGGAAAAAACAAAACAATTCTTCTACCTTCTGTGACAGAGATAAAATTAAAAGTGTTTTTAAATTTCTGTCCTTCAAGTTATACTAACTTACCATAAAACACATTTAAAAAAAAAGTACAAATGGGTCTTTCCCTTCCCACTCTCACCTTCACTGTTGCTTCTTTGTTAATTACAGCAATGGCTGAGTTTGCTGAATTTTCTAGTGTTGTAGCAGTTATTTGCCACTATATATTTTCCTTCATTCTGCTATTTCACATATTAAGCCTTCCACTCTCTCAACATTACATCCCTAATATATGAAGGGTGGGTTGCTCCACTACAGAGAATGCCAGTTTCCATTTTATTTGAATTCTGAAGTGATTCTGGGATAGGAGCAGAAGGGTTTGAAATACCACAAGATTTCTTTGTTGAGAAGCCTGGCTGAAACTTATTCTGTTTGAAGAACAGAGGCCCCTTCCTCCCTCACAGTCATTCACATATGAAGCAGCCCACTTTTCTCTTTTCTTCCAATTTCATTCCAAAGGTATTTTCAGCTTTGAGGAATAATGGAAAAATCTTTTTTAAAAACTCTTAAGAACAATATTTGTGGAATTTCGCTACTATGCGTAACATTTTAAGAAGGAAGTTTTACCATATACTGACATTATAAAATATACATTAAAATATACACAGGCCATTATACTAGACAATGCTTTAAAAGTCCCTATGCAGCTGCAAAAATAAAACGGCTCTCCAGAATGCATCCCACATGGAGACAGCCTGACACTAAGCATATATTTGTGTAATGTCTCCAACAGTCGACAGTAAAATACACACCAAAAAGTACATTAACGTACAAAAAGTGGGAGTTTTTGTGTCCAAATGGCTCATACATTCTTTTTTGTCCTAAATTATCAATTTCCCATATGCTACAATCTAAAAATGCATGGACATGGAGGTAGACATGTACTAATCTGTCATGAGCAATTGAGACAGATTGCTGGGATTAGTGTATAGTCCAAAGACTTGAACCCTTTCAGGTTGTCTTCTTTCTTAATAAATGCAAAATAAATTTCTCTTACAAACTTCTCTTTACAACTTCAAGTTTTGACGCACATATGTTTTCAAGCAACTGTTATACAATTTGCATATGTATAAGAAATGCAGGATCAGATCACAAAAACAAACTCCTCTAACTACCCACCCCTAAATTACAGCAACATAGTTACATATATGTTTGAAAAAATTGATTCTAAATTTTCTTTCGGTCTGTGAACTTGCACTGTGCCTTTGAGCTCCCACTCCCCTCAGAAAAGGCTTTTTCCCTTGTCTCTACTTCTGACCATCACTTAGTACTTGTCATTTATTACAATGCCACCATTATCTAGTTCTTACATAGTGCTATCAATGGAACTTAGAGTGTTTTATAAAGGATGTCAATATTGTTATCCATCTTTTATGAGTGTGAAAATCAGGCATACAACACATTTCTGTTAAAAAAAATTTAGAAAAGACCATGAAAAATGCAGTGTTTTTGCAGTGAGGCATATTATGCTATTACACAGATACACACATTAAAAAAAAATTCATCATGGCAAAATGATTTCATAAGAGAGAGATTTTGGATGCTTTAAAATACATAGATTGGCACTATATAGAAGTCATTGTAATTCCCAAATAGCCTTAGGGGGCTGTTGACACATTAGGATAGCAACCACCAAGACAAGTGACCATTCAAATTGCATTTCACCAGATTCCAGCATTCCTCTGTTTATTTCCTCAAGGCAGATTTCTTTAGAACGAGTGCCAAAATCTCAGCATCCAAAGCTGTGTTGCAGGACAAGAAGATTCAAGCTGGATAATGGAGTCCTCAGTATTTCTTGCTCTTTGCTTCAGTGCAGAGCAATAGATTCCACTCTTCTGTGATGGCAACAATTGTCTAACTCACTTTTTAGAAAAACGCATTACTTTATCACAGGAACACAGCGTCACTTGCTTCTCAGGAAAAGAACAAAAACTAAACAAGAAAAAACAACCCACAGTGAACTGCATCAACAGAAAGACTTGAGCACTGTGAGGCTGCTGTCAACGGAATCCAAGCACCTACTTTGAGCTTTCCTGAACACCAAAATAATCCCAGTAGCTGGGTAGGCCCTATTCAAGGCAGCATCATTCTGTTTTTCTCATCCAATCAGACCAAGAGCATTTTATTAACCATATATAAATGAGCTGCTGTGTAGCACTCAGTAGGACTACCACTACTATTCAGCAGACTATTCCTTTAAACTACGTGAAGACCAGAGCTCTGGTGCAAAAGGCAGAAGTTGGCTTCTTTGGCAGGATGTTTCGCTGCAGATGATGCCTAACCTACTCATCAACCATGGCAGAGAATTGAAATTACCAACTGAAACATGTGAAACAAGTCCATTCAGATAGGGGCAATCTCTGCCTCTCTCCAGTGGGGACACGTGGACCAGAGCCCACTGAACCAAACAGCCATACCATGCTTCCCATCAGGAACAGCAGCTTCCAGCTAACTCTGTCTCAAGTGAGCTGAATTTGGTAAAGTTATAGGCATGCTATGAAAAATACCCTTGAATAGGGTCAAGGATAAGCACCTCTAAAGACACTTGGAGGAAAACAAAAAAAGGTGACAGTAACAGTGTTGTAAAAATCCAACATTATGTACATGTTAGATTGCCTAGGGTCAGTGATAAGGCGTTCCAAATGTTTTCAAGGTAAGTATAAACTGCAAAAAGTAAAACTATGCTATAGAAGCTTATGAAAAATCTATAGTGAGACGGCACAAATATATTTACCACCATTTTTAAAATGAATTTTATGAGTGCAGGAGGCTGCTTTATTTTTGCAAAATTATTAACAGTTAGGTTTAATAAGAACAATAAGGCCCTGCCACTGTTATAGCTTAATTTAAATGCCTCAATTCAAAATTAATGCTGTAGGAGAAATGGTTCACAACATACTATTAGCTGAAGGGAACTTACCGAAAGGAACCGTCCAGATTTGCTCTATGGATGAAGCTCAGTTTTGCATCAGCCCAGTAAAGCTTCTGCTCATCCAGATCTATCGTGAGGCCGTTGGGCCAATAAATATCTGAATCAACAATTATTTTCCGTGTGCTGCTGTCCATTCCCGCTCGCTCTATCCTGGGTGTTTCACCCCAGTCAGTCCAATACATGTACCTAAAGAAAAAAAAAAAAACACAGTATCACAGTAAATGTTCGCTGGCTTTAGGAACCAAAGGGATAGTGCCTACGCAAAGGGAGGCAATTTAAGTAACCTTAACGCATGCACTAGCAGCAGTTACCATCAAGAAAGGATCAGATCAACAAGGGCAGCAAAATGAAGTCTCCATGCAAAGCTGAGGGGAGAAACTGTCTCAGCAGTAAAGACACTCAGCAGCCACCTGGTAAACATCAACCAGGTTGCAGCTTCATCACACCAGGAGTACAACTGCAACACAGCTGTCCCCACCCACAGCCACGAAGAACTTGCTGCCTTAAGCAGCAGTAGCAGCAGCTGGGCTGCCACAGTTCACTGGCCAACATATGGAAGTAAATTGCCACTCATTTTGGTTTTCCTTAACAAGCCAGTGTGTAATTTGTGGCAGTGCCGGCTCTGCGATGAGGCAGCTATTGACAAACAAGTGAACCAGAGGAGGGCAAGCCCAGGGGAAGCATCCGCAGAAGCTGCTGGCGAGTCAGACTGAGAAACTGATCCAACCAAATATTTCTTCTTGGCCAGGCCATTTTTTGGGCAAATTAGTTCTCTGCTCTTTTTCAGCTGCACTAACCTTAACTACTCCAAGGACACCTGGAATCACCTCTGCAGAAATGAGCAAGGATGAAAGGAATAGGAGACAGACAGGAGGTCCAATACAGCTCTCCCAACATCCACACTCCCTGCTCCTGGAAAGGATCTTGTAATTTCTGTACTTGAATTTTCAGACTACAAATCAAAAATATTTCCTCTCTCCTACATCTTCCCTGATTTACAGGGCTATAACACCATTAAGTTCACTGCAACGTCCTCATTAAGTGGATCTTGGATGGGGGCACAAATTGTTAACAGAAACACACGAAAGACAACACAGGAATCATCTTGATCCAGTGTTATCTTCTAGAACTGTTCCAACAGTCTAACAGTCTGGAACAGTCAGGAAACTGACTGGGGACGTTAAAAAACATCTGGCTGTTGAAAGTTGACAGCTATGACAATCCTGCACTTATTTGTATACTTGTACGCATATATGCAGACTGTAGAAGAGTTTACACCAAAATAAGAAATTCTGTGGCAGTTATTTAAAAGTAAAACAAAAAAAGACAAAATTAGCTACGTTCAATTATACCTTACAAGCTGTCTAAAGCCAAAGGAATGAACAAATATCCCCAAAGCACCGGAAATTACTCTCAAGAAAAGCCCTCTCCTCAAGAGTCTCATTAAAATAGATTTGCAGCCTGCCCTGAAGCTCAGTGAACTTGGACAAAGTCACTGAGCCAGAGGGCCCCAAAGAAGTATCTTCTGTCAGCAAAAGTCTTTTTGATGGTATTAAAGAGGCTACAGCATCTGCCCCATCTCTGCCAGCTGTGCCAGCTGTGTTTCCTAGCTGCTGTGGGTTCTCATGGAGGATCTCCAGGACCACACAGATGTTACAGGACAGAACTAACATGTTTTAAACTTCACATCTGATTCTAAACTAGTTGATGTATTGGCCACAACAACGTACACCCCAGCTCTTTAGTTTGCTGACATGTACAGCCTGCAGCCCTCAGTACTGCACAGGCCATCCAAAGGTCTACGGAGCAGACCTCAGGATCCTTTTTCTCCTACCATACTATCGAGGCTGTTTTGACTTTTTTTGGTCAAATAACTCAAGGCACAACCCAGCAGCTGACATGAGACCCTAAGAAGCCATAAAATGTCATGTTTTAAATGCTTGTCTTTGTGGGATTTCCAAGAACATTCACAGTGTAAAATTTTCCTTTTTTACCCTCCTGTATTTTATATGAGCAACAAAGCCAGTTCAAACCAAATTAAGTACAAATATTATGCTGGCTGAGATATCCTATTCAGAGATTCAGCTGAAAACAGATTTTTTCTGGGCAAGTTCTAAATCCTGGAAGAAATCCATGGTTATTATGGAAAGAATGACACAAGTCTAGCAGCAGCAGCACCAGCAAACTCTACTGTAACAAAAACACTAGAGTGAGAGTTTATCAGGGGAGAACATGAAAATGGTCAGAATAGAGCTGGGAAACAAGCTCCCAAACCCTGAAGCATGCAAAGGAAATGACTTGTTCACAAACCTAGTTAAGTGGTAAGGAAAAGCAGCCAGCTGAGGGGGCCTTTATTACTAGTACTGTAGCTAACCAAGCAGCAGAACCAAGAGAAGAGAACAGAACCAAGAAAGAGAAATTTTCCCCACAAGCTTGAAATTCTCAGATGAAGAAGCTGAAGTGACAATTCAACAAAGCACAACTTGTAAATTAGCAAAGTAATCATCATCATTCAGGATATTCATTTAGCATATATGGATATAGATATACTCATGCATAGGTGAATGCACCACAAGATCAAAACTTTAGGGCTAGAGAACGCCAAAGAGAAGCAAAGGTTTTATATCTCTTTTCCTATAGCCACAAGACAACCCAGTCCTGTGTCTATCAAAACTAGAGTTTTGTAGACCACAATCTATACTGTAGTTTGTAAACTACAATATATTCATGGCAACGGTTCTCAGCAGAGAATGATGAGCCTCCAAAACAATGGAGGAATTAATTATTTTAACAGTATGCAGTAATAGCTATTAGCTAATAGCTATTTCAGTTTGCATCTTGGGTTGCACTGGGGAAGAGAAGAGGATGCAAAAAGAACGTGACAAAAAACTGAGACCAAGTGGCTTATCAAAGAAAAATCAGGTTCTAGTTGAAGTGTTTGGGGGTTTTGTTTGTTTGTTGGGTCCCAGTCTACACTGTACAGCAGTTGCATACTGCATTCCGTGAGGAAATGGATTTTAATTAACCTGATATTAGTTATGCATTCTTAACTAGTCTGAACATTCTTTAGGAGACTAGAGTGATAACAGAGATGCACCTGTACTGGAGGCGGGGGACAAGGTAGGGGTGATAACTTCATTAAGATTTTAATAGTTTTTTTTCCCCCTCCATGAGGTGTTTCAGCGACAATTGATATTTTTAGCTTGTTTGTGTTCTTTAAATCTAACCTTGTTTGATAGTTAGATTGCTGGTGTGCCACATGCTAACTAACCTCAGGTATAATTTTCACTTTATTGAAAATAATAATAATAGGATACATAACCCAGACAGGATTTCAGGAATATTCACTAGAACACGCAAAAAAAAAAAAAAAAAAAAAAAAAAAAAAAAAAAAAAAAAAAAAAAAAAAAAAAAAAAAAAAAAAAAAAACCAAAAAAAA
>JAVCKT010034281.1:0-21822 GCA_032273925.1 Rhynchotus rufescens
GAAAGGATTACCTCACGCAGGTGATTAAGAAGTTGCTTTTACAAAATATTATTAATATCTTTAAGCTCTTTGCTTTAGAACACTCTTCCAAAGCATGGTTAGGATTATACAGCTGTGCCACTAGAGGTTTCTAGAGACTGGTAGCTGGCAAATCAGGAAGATAAAGCAACTGTGGTTTTGCAAATGAATGTACCCTTCTCTTTTATAATGCTCTTTCATGCTTATTTTTTTCTTTAATGACTAGTACTACAATTCTACATCTGCATTCTGTTGACATGCCTTCACAATTAGCACTTACATGATTTTGATAAGAAGGAAGAGAGAAATAGAGAATAGCTCAAGTCAAAACTGGTAGCCTGCATATAAATACGGAAGCAGAACTGACTTTCCTATATGTAAGACTGTATCTTAAGAAGAGCAATCTTCTGTTTTTATTTTTATTTATGTCTTGCAAGAAAGCCATGAAAATTGCTAATTTATACACGTATAACTATTAGGCAAAAGTAGTTATCATGCTCCAATGAATCTCACAGTTCGTCAGTGAAAAACACGGAGATATGCACATTCTTTCTTTCCATTTTCTCTGCACTGGCTACTAACCCGTAGTATCATAAAAGAGAGGAGTAGCTATATTCAAGAGAGAACAGGAACTGCAGCTGGGTCTGACCTGTGTACGGGAAAGAGGAAAGACAGTGGGCAGACAGCTATTGCATGAGGTTCTGACTCAGTTCAGTTCCTTGCATAAACTTAGTTATGGAAACAGTTCAGCTATTTCCCACTTCTGTTCCATGCAGCAAAGGAAACAACACTTTTTGCTGGACAGTTTGGTAAACTTGATAGGTTATTTTACAACTTGCTTGCTATTCAATCATTTTTTAATTTGGACATTTCTTATGGTCGTAATTACTAAAAAAATTCTTTGCAATTCTCTCTAAGAATCAAAACAAAGCTACCATTTATGGTGAAAGCCAAAGAAAAGAAAAAGGAAAAAGAAACAAAAGAAATCCTAGATGCTCCCAATCCCAAACAAAACTACAGTATGCTTCACAGTTACAACCTTTAAACTGCCAAGCGAACACAACTTTTCTAGAAACAATCATATTTTTCAATAGCTAGTTCTACTATTACGAAAAATGTATTTGGAAATGCAGTCACCTTTTCTTGGGACAGATGATTTACTTCTTCCAACTCGTGTGAGAGCCGGTCTGCTTCCCTTTGAGCCTGAACTAGCATTCGACGAGTCTCCATGAGTTCCAAGCGAGTCTGCTGCAGCTGTTCTCGTTCCAGCCTCAACTGCTGCCCCAAATCTAATGTTTCCTTGTACTGGTCTGCAATGCAATTCTCCTGATCTTTCACTGTCTGTGATGGGTAAGTAACATCAGATCTCAAAGAATACACACACAGAACAACTTCCATTCATGCTTCCTTGCATGGAAAAACAAAACAAGCCCCGAACACACAAAACTAAAAAAAAAAAGAAAAAGAAGAAGTAACCTTCCTTTTGATATTTAGAGTCTAAAAGGTTGCAAAGACAAGACATATCACACCATATCTTATCTATGGTCCATTTAAGTCCAGGGCCCTACCTCTCACAACAAGCCAATACAGATAAAAGGAAGATGCAACAACACTTTATAATGAAATTTTGTACAGTAACACATTCATAAAAATAGTGTATTTTTAACTCATATTAACAAGTTGTTAATTCAGGCCAGAAAAGAAATATTTGTATGATTCTTATAGTAAAATTTAGCTGACTCCTATATGTGTATTCTCATGTTCCCTATACAAAATAATCTTTTCTACTTCCCATAAACACCCTCAATCTCAGTGTTCTTTTGATGCAAAAGCTAGACAGTTAAGGCATAAGATGCTCTCATTATAGAGTTTTCATTCATTTGTTTCAGTTCATTTCAGGGAAAACCTCCATATCCAGTACATCAGGTTAGAAAATAAGATAATCAGTTGGGTTTTTTCCCCCAGAATTTCTCCGCAAAACAAAGCATTTCAGTGTGCTATTATATTTGTTTATTGTTATACCGCTAAAAAAGTTCAATTATAATATTCATCAAATAGTAGGATAACAATTACTTAGGGAGAAGTAACGACACTGTTATTTTAAACAGACACTCCACAGGTCTTTTTAGGCATTATGGTAAGTAGTAAAAACTGATAATCTGCTTAAAATGAACTTAAAGAATTTCAGTAGATAATTTCACAATATTTGTGGAGCAGAATGTCTAGGGAGGAGGCTGTTTTCTTACCTTGTTTATTAAACATACAAACAATAACAAAGAATTGTTTAGTGAACTGTGATGAAAATATCCTGTGTAGCAAAGTAACATTTACCTTTTCAAAAGCTGCTAGCCTTTGTTGATTTCTTTCAATTTTTTTCTTCAACTGATTTATTTCTTGATCTCTCTGGAGCAGTTCAAACTCTTTTTCACGAAGCTCATCTTTAGAATGCTGAAGTTTGCCATCTAAACTCTCAATCTGAAAACATAATGCAAAGTAATCAGAACAAATATTTCACCAAAATCACGATAACGAGAATAATAAATTAGAAGTGCTGTCAGTATTACCTCTGGCTTTGGGCATCCTTGCCAACTGTTGGTAAAATAAAATATAAAGTTTTCTTATTTTGAAAGAGCAGTTTGATAGCTATATATCGTTAAGTAAAAAGCCACACTTTGTTTACACGGGGAATTTTTCCTGCTATAGTTCAAGTGATAAAAAAAATTGCTAGCACAATACTAAGGTACTGCCTCCTTCCTTCTCGTCACAATAAGATGCTTGTCTTGCTTTTTCTGTATTAAGCTTGTCAACCTATTGTGTCCCAGAAGAAGGTATTCCCATACCATTAACAGCCCTATTAGCATAACTGTGTTTATTGTTGTTATTGTTGGGTTTTTTTTTTTTTTTATTTTTTAAATGCAAAAATTACCTGTTTATTGCATTCCTTAATTTCTAACTCTGATTTCTCTAAATTCCCTTCTAATTGAATTATTTGTTGTTCCATTTCTCCTCTATGTTCACGAACTGTCATATCCAATTGTGTAATCTAGAGGTAAAACAGAAAAAAAAAAAAAAAGAAATATATATTTTGCTCTACTATGTAGAATTTAAGAAATCATGTCACAAAAATGAAGAAATGAAAAGGAAATGAAAGCATAAGAAATGAAACTAATGCCTTTTAGTCTCAATACGTTTTAGTCTCTCAATACGTTCTCAAGCAGTCAATATAAAAATGCCACTCATCCATCTCTGGACTTATTTTCTCCTCCTTTTCTCTTTGTATTTGGACTGTATTTTTAAATAAGTCTGCAACTGAATAAATTTGGTCCCCAGATACGTAAAATACTGCCTGAGTTCTGAGTTTAAAATGAACTCTCTGCGTATCATAGCATAATTAATCCTCCATGTTAGAAAATGCCTAACTCTGCCAAATCTTTTATTCTGACGAATTCCTGGAAGAGTTCACAGGACTGTAGTTAGAATATATTGAAAGCTCTGGCCTCCTTATTTTCATTTTCATTTGCAGATCTTTTGTGTGTGTGTGTGCATGTGTGTGTATGTGTGAGAGTCAAATATTCTTGGATACAGAGCCCACTAACTTCTGCAGGATGCAGTTGTTAGAAGGTTATTTGCAAGTGACAGAAGAACAGTTCTTCTATGAGGGGTATCAGATTCTAAGGACTGAAAAAATATGAAGTGAGCTGAAGAAATTTCATCATAGCAAATACACTATTTCATACTAGGGGCCACTTTATATCTAGTGGAATATGCTCCCATGCAACCATGGAAAAGAATCTGTCATGTCAGAACCGCTTCACTGCAGACCCTTCCTTCATTTTATCAAACATCAAGGAGTCACTGTCTATCCTGTAACTAAGAAATCATGGAATAGGTTTACATGAGGTTTCTGTTCTGCCAAAGTAGTAGCCTGTCTGTCACAACAGCAGTCTGTGACCACTTAACTTAATCATAATAAAATGCAAGCTCTCAAGGGGATGTAATCTATTCTTGTTGACACAAAGCTTTAGGAACATTCAATTGGTCTTGAGGTTGACATCCTGGCTATATTAACAATACAGTTTGGAATGATGTGATAAGACTATGAAATCTAGTGGTCATTTTATAAATTATCTACTACATAATAGGAACCGTTGTCAGTAACATCCTTAAAATGATCTCACCTGAGCTGCTCTTTGTTTCAGTTCCCAATTCCTTTCTTTCAGTGCTTGCTCCATATCAAGGAGTTCTTGCTTTTTATCTTCTATTTCTCCCTTGCAGTACCTGAAATTCCCAAACATTTATTTGCTTAACTGCACATTTCCTTGCTTAGGTTTGAGTATGCAGTTTGAGAAGCATTAGATCTATTCAATATTCAAAGTGAAATTACTTCAAAATGTCAATCAATTAACTGATTGTGGAAAAAACAAATCCAAGTGGAATAATACTGTAAACTGTGTTCAAGATTTCCGAATAACTTCCTTATTCAAATTATTTAATTGGTTATTAGGACAAAGCGGTATAGGAGAATGTAATTTATCTATCATCACAGAAGAAAATGGACAACTGCCAAAAAAAAAAAAAATCCCTCTTACTATTATTTCACAACTTTGGAATTTGGAAAATAATTTTAACACATCTTAAATTTGAACAAGAATTATGCATTATTTTAATTTATAAATTAAATCTGAGCTGAGCTACAACTATAACAAGTCATCCAATGGCAACAAAACAAATAAATATTAAGGAGCTGCTTAGAGGATAAAAACCACCTGAGCTACCAGCCTGGATACCAGCTTACCTGAGCTCAGCTGTCAGGTCCTTGATAGTAACGTGCTTCTCCTCCAGAGAGGACTGTGCCTTCTGTAACATATCTCGCAATTCCTGAAGCTGTTTTAAACTGATTTTTAATTCTCCATGGGCATTCTGTAATGAAGATTCTAGTTCTACTATTTTCTGTAAGGCTTCTCTATGGCAAGTCTCTCTTTGAAGCAGATGATCTTCAAGTTCATTCACTGTTGTAATTTAAAAAATTAGTAAAAGAAATAAAAATAAGAGAAGGAAAATCCAAAAAGTTTAATCATCAGTAAGTCATGTTCTTTGGTGACATCTTTATGTGATATCACTGTCTGTTACCACTTGTAGTCCTAAACAATTTCTTTTATTGCTTTTTTTAGGAAAAATCTAGGAAAAAAACAGTAACTGTTAGGGATGCACAACTATCATAAAAACAAAGCCTTCACTCTTCTATTCATCTCAGAATTTGTAATAGACTTAAAATATAAAGACACATCCAAATCATTTGGCCAAGGGGAAAACGCAGAAAAAAACATATTAATTATAGTGCTACATAAAAATGTCAACAGAATCATTGGCAAGCACCTGGTTTAGAAGAAAAGGAAAATCAAGTGGACAAGGTGGGGAAATTTGTTTGTTTCCATAAATTTTCTTGTGATTGTTTTTAAGAGCTGAATTTTTGTGAATAGAATATATCTTTGTTAAAGTTAACGTATTAAGAAACCACTTTACCACTATACAGGGACAATCTGCTTAGTCCTTTCATTTGCAGTGGAAGTACATCCCACACAAGTGAAAGTTTGCAGAGGCTATGCTGAAAGAAGTATATATAGTAAAATACATGTAACTATTAGCAAAATAAAAAAAATCACTAAAAAAAAAATCAAAACTGCTACAGTTTAGGTCTATGTGTGGTACTTGATTATAAAATGGGATATATCTATTCTAATGCATAATGTATAGAGAAATTGCATGAGAAATGACAAGAAATGAGAGAAGCTTTAAAAACAATGTAGCCAAGTTACCCTCATTTGCCTTTTTACTGAGTTCTGATCGTGTTTCTTCCAAAATAATTTCCAATTGTTTTATCTGCGTTGTTTTGTCTTCACTATCTTGTTTTAATTGCACTACTTCTTCTTTCATACTAAGAAGTTTAGCCTTCCACTCATCCATTTCCACGTTCATCTCCCTGATTAAGAGAAGCAGGCAGAACAAAATGTAACTAATCCTGTAATATTAAAAGTAACATATTTAACCTTCTATGTTCTGAAAAAACAGATGCACTTTTGAGTAGCTTAACACTGAAAAATACATTGGGATTCTGTTCACATATATACAACAGATTTACTAGGTATCCTGTTAATTTTAATTAAAGAAGTTAAAAGAAGCTTGTTCATGGAAAGTTGACACTACTTAAAAGTCATCGTTTTACTCCCTTCAGTTAGGCAAGTAACTGAAACAATGGCAGAAATTTAAAAAACAACAACAACAACAAGTAATGTTAGGTAATCCATCTTTCAATCAGAAGTATATTCTTTAAGACTAAGTTCTCCTAGAATTTAGCAACTAATATTACAAGTACCTTCATAATACAAGTCAATTTATAAATATATCAGGTACTATCTTTAGAGTAAGTTGTTTGGACCTACATTTACTCCATTTGAGGCTCTTCCAGAACCTCATGTTTAGATTAGAATCTTCTGACTTGCATGCTGTGCTCATACAGAAACTGTAGGACTACACAGCAGGTGCCATTTCAACAACAGTTTACTAATGAACAATCTTTCTAATCAATATGTGCAACTGTAGAACACAACACCTCAGTTACTCTAAACCCACCTGATTGTGCTAGTAAGTTCAGCCACCTTTTGTCTTTTTAAATCTGCTTCCTGAGAAGCTAGGCAAAGTTTCCCCTCTGCCTTTCTTAATTCGCCTTCTATATATGTTTTCTGTTTCTGAAGCTCTTGTTCCAAGGTAGATACCTATTTAAGATTGTATTCAAAAAGTGTTAGCACTTTTAAATTTCATTTCAAAGAAATATGCAGCCTTGTCTTACAGTCAACACTGAGAATTTTAAGATTATTTCCTTAAAGTCTAAAGTTGCACATAATTTAACACCAAAAATATGCAGTCATATTTGAAAGACAAGTTGTCTCTAGCACATATTGCTGGGCTCAATTTTCTCAATCTGAATATATCTCTACCTAGTTCAAGTCTAGGGTTTGATTTTTTTCAAGTATTCAGTCACTATAGTGCTAGTTAAGTAGAAGAGAATCTGGTAAGAAAAAGATACTTATTTAACTAGATCTGAAGTAACCACTATCACCTCAGTAAGCTACCAAATAAACATCCCAATTCTAAAATGTTACAAAACGCACAAAAGCATTTAAATATCTGTCCTTACATATGCTATTCTCACCATACCGTACCTACCTGTTTTTCAAGTTTAATTTGATTATCTTCCAGCTCTCCATTTCTCATAGTTTCTTGTTGTAACATTTGCTGCTGATGATGCAAAGTTTGTTGGAGGAGAACATTTTGTTCACTGGTGTCCTGAAGATTTTGACTTTTCAGCTTTATTTCTTTTTGTAACCAACAAACCTGAAAATACATTCACTTCCTATTACAATAAAACATTTCCCTTTGTGCTAATTCATCATTTACTATGTTTTTAAAGTATAGAAAGAAGTCACTTACCAGTTCTAGTATTTTAATTCTTGCTTTCTAATGAGATCTAAACTAGTCATATTTTAAAAACAAATGTAAACAAGAATTTTCATTTCTAACTTATTATTTCTGTACAAAACTCAGAAGGTGAACAATCTTCCCTTCTGCTACTCTTCCTACTATTTCTCAGAGTCCCCTTTTCTCCTTGAGATCTTGTCCTCAGTCCATCTGTAAAAAACTCACTAACCGTTCACTCCAAGATAGAGGTAGTAACTCTTTTAGTTATGGAAACATTGGTCACAATTCTAAAACTTCAGTTGCTACCCTTGAGTTTCACAGAGCATCTAGTCTCTTCAGCATGAAAAAGGAAAATGGATCTTAGGGCTTAGAAAGAAACAGCAGTCATAAGTTTATGCCTAGCACAGACCACAGATTTCCATCCAGTTAACATACATGTACGATCTGTATTATCTTTTATAATTACTTCAAATGGTTAGTCATCCACGCTACAAAATAAATAGGTAAATAAATAACAACAAACTACTACTTAATTTACATAATTTCAGTCTTTCTTACTTTTGTATAATAACGGAAAGTATGATAAAATTCAGCAGTGGGAATTTGAGTTCTCATGCCTTCCCCAGTAGGACACTCAATACAAACAAATCAATCATATGTACATAACTTTATAGTCATCTCCCTCATTTTTTTCCCCCCCCAAAGCCAGTGCTTTCCTTCACTTCATCTTGATTGTTTTACTTCCTTCAGCACTTTTTTCCCTCATGATACTTCTTAACCTTACGCTTATTCAATATCCTCTAGTCACAGTTTTTATTCTTAGCTTCACAAAATACAGTTTTTTCTCTGCTTCTTTTCTGTACACAACTCCTGCTGTAAATGCTTGTCTCTCCTTTCAAAAACAAGTTTTTATATTATATCATTCATAACAGCAATTTTCTCTGTAATACAGAAAAGCTGTTAAAACAAGCTGTTACCTCTTCAGACTTCTTTTTAAGCTGATTTTCAAATATCTCCTTATTTTCTTCCGACTGATTCAAATACAGAGCAAGTTCTTCCTTACATATGTCCAATGCTGACTGAAGTTGTCTCACCTAGTTACATTAACAGAACACTTTTAATTAACAAATTTCTGATTAACAAGTTGGAAATCTAAAAAAAAAGTTAAAATAACACCTTTATGTAAAATGTCTGAAAAAGTTACATTTTATTCTAAGGCATATTAAAACAAGCCTGGAATATAACAATAAACTGCAAAGAACTGAAATAACATTTAGAAATGAAAATGATTTATGAAACTATAATATTTTAAGATTGTATTTAAAATCACTTAAGGTTACTGTATTGACAAGATATTCCAGTATGTGTCAATAGCTAGGATTTAAAAAACATGCATACATGCAATACCAAGTTATTTACATGCCATGTTTTATTACAGATTAAGTTTTATATAGAGAATTTTATTTGTGAATTTGGAATGGTCACCATATGTGAATTGTGACAAGTCTTTTTCAAGAATGAGAGTCAGATCTTAACATATTACCCTATCCTTAAAAGGTTAAAGAGCAAATATTTTTGTTTTATGCTGTGAGAGACAGTGCCAGACTTTCACCAGAAAGGAAAGCAACAGCTTTAATATAAAACATGAAACATAATTTTTTATGGTAGCAACATGAATACTAAACTATCTAGAGTTTTACTGTTAATTTGGATTTGATTAGTCTCAAACCAAGACTTTGTGTTCTTGTACATACATAAAAATTATAAAGAAAAGATGTCCAGAGACCCTAAGACACAGGACTAGGATTAATCCTTTGATTGGTGATTAAACTTTTCCTGCAATTTTTTTCAGCACTAAGATGACATCTCTCATCAATTCATTTCAACAGCAACTGTGTGGATAAGCTTTGGTGGATGGGCTAATGCTTTCAATGCTACCAATTCACTAAACCATACTATACCACAAGGTTCTTTAAGAATAAACAAACACAGTAGTTGGAAGGCTTCCAAAATATTTACATGAGACGAATCTCTATAAAGTAGTCTTTAATATAACTTGTCTATAAAGGATAGAAGAAATGCACTTCATTACTGCCAGTTAGAGAATATTAATTGAAAATTACAAGAATTTACTAACTTTGATCGTTTCTTCAGTTAACTGACTTTGCAGTATCTTCAGTCCTTCACTGCTCTTTACATTTTGTTTTTCCATTTCCTGTTTGCACATGTTTTTTGAAAGAAACAAAACATTATTATAGTTGCTGTAATAAAGTTAATGTGATAAAAACTCATACTAGAAATCAGGAAAAATATGACTGTATTGGAAACACAATTGCTTTTACATTGGATTTGTGTACATCACCCTTCTATGGGATTTTAGCAACTAGTAAGTATCTCTTTATATTCAGTTGTGAATTCTAAAATGAGTGCAGATTGACAAAACGCCATCCTCTTTGTTCTCTACTAGAATAAATGCAATAGCTCTGTTACTTAAGACCTCTTTCCTGTGACTGCAGCTACAAACCCAAGGTACAAATCAGAGCAATAAACAGAATGCTGACACAGCAAGCAACAGAGTCATCAAAATTTGTCAAATTTAGAGTAGTTTTGGGACTAGATTCCTTCGATGACTCAAAAAAGAAAATTGAGAAAGAGCAAAAAAAAAAAAAATGCATCTTTCATCTCTCTTCATTTTTCACATGTCCTTGGATATGCTTTTCATCTCTGAATATCACTCTCTTGATTTGGATTTTGAGAAAATCAAGACCTTACCTCTCTGCTTTCTATCAGCAGTTCATCCAATGATTCGATGTGATGTTGTTTACATATAACATCTTGTTGTAACATAGACATTGTTTTTTCCTGTTCAATGAATTGTTGATGTTTCTTATCCAGCTGTGTCTGAAGCTGTCCATAAACAATTATTCATTTATTATTTTAACAAGCTTTTCCAGAGAAGTATGCATCCAATTATGGCACTCAATTCCATTCTCCCACCATCTTAGAAATGATCAGACTCATACTAACAGCAGTAAATTATAAGTATCAAGAAACTCCCAATAATATTTAAAAACAACAGGAGAAGCAAAAATAATCAGGACAGGCAGAGTATAATTACTGTTTATATTGTTATCAGAAAAAAAGACCTACACTTCATATAGCTCTTCTTTAGTAAAATATCACGAGCTGCTTTAACAGCTAGCCAAAATTATATTTTGAATCACATAAAACATGAATTCTTGACTGAAAAATCTTAACAAGGACTGTTGCTGAACGTGATGCTCCTATGACTCAGTTTAACAAAGGTTCAGCAAACAAATGAATAGTGAGAGAAACTATGGCTCTCTCCATTCTAGATTGTTTTCTTTGGACCTAAGAGTAATCGTTAGTAATCTTCCTAGGCCTGCTTTTCTTCAGTTCCCTCTTAATGTGCAGGTGATGGTTTTATGGGGAATGACTTCCAAATGACTGCAATTCAATGATTCCAGGGGATTAAGGGAAGATATTCCTGTGGAGGATACCTGGTTTCCTGTTTTGAATAGGAAAGAGGATATTCATATCTGAGACAGGTGTTGTGACATTGTTGAGTGTTAAAACAGAAAATAAACTAAAAACAGGAAATGCAGAGAATGTTAACTGGGTGTCTGCCTTAGAATTGCTAAGCAAAAAAAGAAATGACTCAACATGGTATAAAAGTTACCATGTATATCACTCATACATATTAGAACAAATGATCTTACTAGTTCAATCTGTTTCTCCATCTCTCTATGCTGCTCAAGGTGAATCAATTTTGCTTTTTCAAAAGCTGAAGCTATTTGCTCACGTTCTTCACTGACAGTTCTTTCCAGCTTATGAATGTAGCTCTTCTTATGCTATGAAATGGCAACAGAAATACCTGGATATAATTATTTGATACCAAATAGTATATTACTTTTTTTTTTTTTTTTTTTTTTTTTTAGAATTCTAGCTAGGAACTTGAATACAATTACACACAGCATGTTTTCTATTCAAAGAATATCAAGCCTGCAATTTATGTATAGAATGGCCCTAAATGCAGCCACTGAACACAGACAGGATGTCTGTCATGGTGGACTACTGAAACAGATAACAGCAACTGAAGTAATGGAACTTCTGACAAAGAACAAAAGAAATTTTAAGCTCACACAGATGCACTGAATTTTTAAAATAAATTTTTCCATTTGAAAGGACCACAGACATTGTTTTCTTTTCTACCAACCTCAGACTCTCACTGCTTAAGACTTTATATGACAATACTGGTCAGAATTTAGTGATCCCTGTGTGAAACTACCTACCCCATTGCTTCCCATTTACTTAAAAAAAAAATTTAAGACTTGTTAAAAATATGCATTTCTTAAAAATATGCAACAGAGTGAAAAACCACAAAAATGAAGTAATTGGCCCAATGTCATATTTAACATTTGAAATCCATCTCTGCTCTTACCCTGTTAATTTCATACAGAATACTGCTTGAGAATTTCAGGAAAAAGAAGAAGGCCAGCACAGCACATTACAGCTTTTCCCATGTTCTTTTCTATTTATCCTGCACTCCAAATCAGTATCATGTATACCTTACTTTAGGAGTAAATTTGTTCTAATGGAGAAGGTTAATTAAATTAAATTAGTATTACATTTAGAGCTGAAAGGACCAAAAATTTAGAGTTTTTAATACTGAGGATAAAATTCTGGTCACACTGAAACAAAGAGAAATGCTACCAAGGATTTTTATAATACGAGGTTTTCATTTCACATGTAATCAAAAGGAAAGGAAAAGTAGTATATTCATTAATAAATTATTATTTGTGTTCAAAAGGTTCAAAGTTTTGTATGAAGTGAAATTATTCAGGCATTTAAAACTGTAACGCCTAAAAACTGAATCGACTGCCTAGCAGATTTGAAAGTCTATTTGAAAGTATTCTGAGTAAATGTAATATCACTTTAACTTAAACTTTAATGTCCATTTATGTAATTTTACACAAATGAAAATTTCTCACAGAGAATATCTTACCACAAGTTCTTTTTCCAACTCAGTACTTCTTGCTGCAGCTGAAGAATAAGCAAAAGTCTTTTCTTCCAACTGTTTCTCAAGTACAGAGAGCTGGGAAGATTTCTTTGCAATCTACAAATAAATATGGTATAAAACACTGAAGAAAAATGTTATGGCTTTATTCAAATATATTTGATTCATATATGCTTTCTTATAATCAATTCTGGATAAGTTATTAGTATTTTACTGCTTTTTTTTATTTCTTTTTGTTTCATTTAATTAATATTATTTACAAAGAAGAATTCAAGACAATTTATGTCAAATACACAACTTTCACAAATTATCACTGCCAATAAATTAAATTAGCTATTAAGGATTTATAATATTTTATGGCTACTGCAAGAAAATATTTCAAGACAAAGTATGCTGGAATTCTAAAAACGCATTAGCACCAGAATGTAGGTATTGGCTTTTCAACTTAATCTGAGAACTGCTAATGAAGGCTGAATTTCTGTTGTAGTTGCTCAAGAGCAATGTTGATCTTTGGCAGTTATATTCACATTTAATGAGGAAAAATACTTAAAACCGTTATTCCAAAGTCCAATATAAGCATATATTATTTGAAGTACACTAAAGCCACAAAACCATGCATACTTCCAACATAACAACCCAAATAGCAGTAACAAAGTCCACCAACTACTTCAGCTTAAAGTTTGAGATTTCTGACAAAAAAAATATTAAGACTGCTTCCTTTAAATTTTCCAGCTCACTCAAAAGCTGCTTCTTAAGTCTTGCTTGTTAAACAAACTCAACCTAAAAATTAATAGCAGTTTTCCATAAAAACTGTCTTAAAGATCATTGATTAACAAAGGAAAAAGTGGCACATTTTTCCAGTGCCATTAACAACTTACTTCTCGTTCTAAGTTAGTAGCTTTTGAAACCTTCTCCAAGAGTTCTTCTTGTATGGTTTGAAACTGACTGGCTCTCTGGGCCATGCTGGTCTTCAAAGAAGAGTTCTCATAATTCACTTTTGTAAGTTCAGTTGATAACTCTTCTATCTCTTTCTTGAATCTTTGCTTCTCCTTTTCAAATTGTTTGCTGATAAGTTCCAACTGTTGACATTTTCTGCTCTCTCAAAATTAGACAAATACAAGATTCATTTACAGAAGAGCATACAAATAAGTAATCAAGTTAAAAATCACACATCCCATCAAAAAAAAAAAAAAAAAAGGGAATCAAAGCATGTTGAATTAAGAAACTGTGCCTGGAAAACATCACAACTTCCCTAAGAAATTACTAGAAAAGCAACTTAAACCTCACAAAAATTTGAACTCCTATTCTGCAGTTCAACGAGAAGGAATTATGCAGCTAGTTCAGAAGGTTTACCTGCTTGATTTCCAGTCAATTTGACAGGCTCTGCTTCTATGACACATAGTCTGTTACTTTCTTGTCTTTCATTACCATTAGAAAGATGCTCAGCTATCTTACATACAGATAAGTTTGTGTGAAGCTTTTGAATTTCTGCTTCTGCTTTGAATTTCAGTCTATCACAAAAAAGAAGGTAAGAATTTAATATTATCTCTATGTGCTGGTTCTAATCACTCCTAATTATTTGCCTGTTCTTGCCATAATTCAGTAATCAGAAAGTTATACCTTAGGTCTTCAATCAATGATTTATTTGTTTCCCCAAAAGAGTCTGACAGAGTTTCTTTTGTGGACAAACTGGGCAGCTGATGTTTCAAGTGTTGCCATTTAAACTAAAAAAAAGTTAAGGGAAAACCAAAATCAATGCAAAATTGACTTTATATTTCACAGCATGACTAATTCACGTATTCTACTAGCATACAATCTGAAAACAAACATGCCAGGATGTCAACCTGACTTTTAAAACCCTTCTCTTAAATAAGGGGGAATTAGAGGCACCAAGTCCCTCCAAGGCCTCTCCCTTTAGATATCTAAGTATAGGGCACTGAAGTGAGAGCATTTTTGCCATAGAAGACCTCAGATACAAGAAATTTCACTTTTTGATCTTCTTACATCTTACTTCTTTTCAGATTTCCATGACTGCATTTAATATACTTTTTTCTTCCTCATGTTTCAGAGGGGCTTCTGAATATTCCATTAAATCACTGAAATGATTCCTATCTTCCAAAAAATAGTAAATAATTTATTTTCCAAAAAGGACCACAAAACAATTCTTTAAAGACTATCCAAATAAACCTCCACAGTTGCAACAGATCAAAACATTATGCTTCATACAAAATTACTATACTCTGTGGCAGAAGCCACTTTGACAATCCAAAAATTATAAAGAAGTATACTTTTAATTTTGTTTTCAATATAACTACTCACGCTCATGCTTTACAAATGAAGTGTTCTTGATCTTGAATGTTCTCCCTCCTACCCCTGCTATCTACTTTGACTTCCCAAAGAGTTCCTCCAATAACTCTAGTCACAACTTGGTGTTTATTTAACTGGCTTTCCCAACCACAATCAATTTAGTTATAAAATTCAGCAGTACAAGTCTTAGGCTAATAAGCCAAGGTTCATTGCATTAAAACAAAAGGTAATTTTCAGTCAGGGAAAGGACTTCTTTTCTTTTCAAGGAGAAAAGAGAGGAGGGGAGAGGGCAGAGGGGAGATACATCCACACACATATATATTTATATATATGACTGCCATATTGTTCAACTGAGAGAAACTTCAGTATCATATAGAAGGATATCATGTTTTGGAGGTTATATCTTTATCTAAAGAATTGATACAGAGGGCAGTAGAAAGTGCCATTTTAAATGCATACTCCTTAATCAACTCCAGAGTACCTATTCCTCATTCCTGAATGAACTAAGATATTTAAATATAACAAAACATTTTAACTATGCATCCTGAAAGCAATAGAAACTGCACTCAGATAATCCCTATAGAACTTTACAGAATATTCACACAATGTAAGTTAGAATTGTTTAAGATGCACAATACACCTTATAATGACATACATGGTAGTGTACCTTTTCAGATATACTTGGAGACAACTGGGAAATAATAGTTTCTAGTATGCTGAGCTCTTTCCTCGAATCCTCAATTTCTTCATGACATAACTTAAGGCGGTCATATTGCTGTGCTGTAAGTGCTTTCAGCTCTGCATTTTCACTTATTAAATGATTTTTCTCTTCAAGTATTATTTCTTTGTCACCAAGCTCTCTCTCAAGCTTGAGGATCTTCTGATTAGACTGTGTCAGCAGAGATACTGTTTCAGCATTCTTTGCCTCTAGATTCTTAATGTCTTCTTTAGTGCTATGATTCTCTTCCCTTGATTGCCTAAAAGGGTACATAGATATCAAAGAGATATAGTTATCAGAGAAGTACACTAGGATTCTCATTTTTAAAAGTATTAGGAAAAGAATGAGTCATAAACGCTTCTTCGCTAGCTTCCTCCCTCTCAAAACTTAGGATTAGCTCCACACAAAGGACAGAGGAATTTTTGCAGCTTTGCTAAGTTTTCGTTCTTCTAAAGACCAAGATTCAAACTGCTATGGGGTGCTCAAAATGCCCACTTTGGATGGTATGGCCTAGAAAGCAAATGTGAGCATGACAAGAATGTGAGCAAGGTGTGTGAATGAGACACCCAAAATGGTCTGAGATGGTGTTTGCACAAAACTGATAATGCCAAAGGAAAACCATCAGTAAAATTAATAGTAATGAGGGAATTATAAAATAAACTTCTGAAACAAAGGAGAAATCAACTTGAAAAGAATATATAGAAAGCATGATGACTTTTGACAGTGGAGAAAGATTTTAGAGTGGGAAAAGAGCAACAGTCAAAACCCGGTTTGACCCTGCCAGAACTTATCCTGTCGGTATCACAACATCTGCTCAGATCTGAACGTAGCTTCCCCAACAGACACCAAGCGCAGTTGCCACTACAACTAGTGGTATGGGGTGCTGCTGTACGCAGTGCAACAAGTAGGAACCACACTTAGGGGTACATTTGCAGGGTGCTTTTTCATTGGGATGTACACTGGCAGACTGTAGAGAGCAGAAGAGATATAAGACAAGAGAACCCACATCTCTCACAGGAGCTCTATGCAAGCAGGTGAACCTACACTCCCAAAAAAGGGGTGAGGAGGGGAAACTGCTCTGAAATGCTGGGCCTGATTTGGTTTAAACTTCATAAGTTGGAAAGAAGTCCCAGAGAAAGTTTTAACATGTAATTTCTTCTCATACAACTGCACAGATTTCTAAAAAACATTTGCCTTACCTTAGTTGCTCTTCTAGGATTTCTAAATCCTTCCTGTAGCTGACACACTTTTCATTCAACTTTTCTTTTTCTTTTTCACAATTAATTAAATATTTTTCCAAGACTACTTCTTCAGCTTGAACCTTAAAAAGCAACATTTCATTACTAATAATCTAACCCTCCATGGCCAAATGGCTTTTTTTAAAAAAAAAAAGCCATAAACAGTATGCTGCTTTGTTTTTCTCCTGGTAAGCAGTATATAATTCTATTGCTCACAACTTTGAAGAACAGAAGAGGAAAAAAAAATTTCTTTTTATTTTTTTACATTTGGGAAAAGCAATATTATTTTAGCTTCATATTTGTAAGACAGTAAGTTTAGGCAATGCCCTCTTACAAATCAGATCTAATCAGATCAAAATTCTCCTTAAAAGGTGACTACCTCAAGCCTAAAAAACTTCTACCCTGCCAAGCAGGTGACACTAACAGCTTTGACCTCTACAACTTTGGGAAATAGCTTCATTTTCATCCGAGCTCTTTTCTAGAATACGTTTCAGGAGGCAGTCTATGGGGACTCAAAATAAGTCTTTAAAAGGGACCACATACTTCTGAACTTAAAATTCCTAACCGACAAGCAAGAAAGGGAAAAGAAACAATAGCCAGTAGGCAGCCTCAGGGATGCAGACTGGTTAGCCTGTGCAAAGACAGTTTAACATCAGAGAGTGGAAGTCAGCAGAAAAAGTAGGGCTTTTGATCCTGCCAACAACAGACACAGTTATTAGTTATTAAATAGTTATCTATTTATGAGCCCATAACTGTTTGCTGCCCAGCACACTGGAAGAAACAAAACATGTCAAATTTAACAGAGCGGAAAAAAAACCATACCTTTTCCAATTTTTCAGTTATTTTCTCTTTATACTTTTTGAAAGCTTTTGTCAGCTCCTCAGCATTCAACAAAGCTTCATTTCTTTGCTGTTCTGCTCTGCAATGAGATATACCAACTTTGAAAAACAGTCACCATAATTACATAACTGTCTTTTACAATTACAGAAAACAAAAATGACTAAATTAACAAAAGGTCAACTTTGGCAACTTCCTTTCTCCTTCCAACTCCTCAGTGCTTAGATAAAAAAAAAAGTTTCATATTTTGTTTTTGAATAATTATTTTTTGCATATTAGCATAAACTAAATCCAGATATTATGTAAATGTAAAAATAAATTTCTGATGCTTCTGCTTCTGATGCTCAAAAGGTTTGTGATTCTGATGCTCAAAATGTTTGATCCTGCAGCCCCTCTCATCCCTACTACTTAAAACCATTTCAGGGGATTGAGCTAGCATGTCTGATAAAGAACAAGGAGACAAGAATGGTCCTTGAAATTCGAAGTGCTTAAGAGGAAACAGAAGTAGTTTCGATGCTGACTGAATTATGTTGCGACTGATCTCCTTTCTCCATCTTACCTTCCTCACTTGGGAGGAAGTTGAAACAGTAGCCTTGGGACAGCTTAAGGATGCAGCCTGTTCAGGACATGCAACACAAATGCAATAGAATTACGGCTGCTCACTAAGAATTTCTTCTCTTTCACTGAGTGAACTATGGGGATAAGGCAAGTCCCTCATGTAAGTACAGCCTACCCCTAGATCATGTGTTTCTCAGCCTGAGGACTGTTAGCCTGAGAACCATAGTGGAAGTTTCAGGAAGAAGGGGATTCAAGATAATGAGCAATACAGTGTCAGTCAGAAGCACAGAGTAAACAATAACTGCCTGTAACTACTGATTGAAATCGAATTGTAATTATTGCTTACGTTCATCAGAACATCGTATGCATGAGTATAAGCTCAGTTTTTCAGAGGTACCTAAATATTGACACCTGCAACTAGTAACTAACTACAGCTATTTCTAGTCCCATATGCTCTGAACAGTGAGCAGAAATCAACACACATTTCTGCGGCAGCAGTGGCAGTCCAGCAGTAGCATTATTGCCTCTTGGTAGCAGTGAAAAGGTGAGAGCTAATTTGGGGGGTAGAGAGACAAGCCAAAGAAGGGTTTCACACCCAAGAGACTTGAGAAATGCTTTCCTAAATCATGAATTCAGTTATGAAAAAAAAGGTGAAGATGAGGGGAAATGACAGCATATATGCAACTGTAATACACATGTAGATAAGATTAAACATAATAAAAATATTCTCTTATTGAAGTTTTGTTTTTATTGCTTCTCCTCTTCTACTAGTAATATCACACTGGGGAATGGTTCTGTTGATTGCAAGTATATATTTGACATACAGAGAAATAAGCATATGCTGTAAGTGCTTGCAAGACAAAGTGAAAAATAACTTAGATAAAATACAGTGCAGACATATTTCAGCTCTCAAATGTACTGATCTGTTTCGACAAGAAAAACAGGTGACAGATTGGTTAGGCAGCTAAACTACATTTTAGTGCATATCAGCCTAGAACAATGAACAAATTTCAAGACTGAAAATAGTTTCACTTTTTAAAGGAGCCTTTACGAAGAACTATTTTTTTTAACTCTGTAAGCATCCACCAATAGCAATAAGTACTTCCGAATTAGTACAGACTTTTGTATTGAGTTTATTAAAATGACCCAGTACCTCTTTCCTTGTTTGCTTCGTTCAATTAACTCCATTTTCAGATTTTTATAGTCCTCTTTGTATCGTTGTAACATGTGTTCTCTTTCCTCTACCTTTTTCTGGCTTTGCTCTAATTTATCTTCTGCATCTCTAGCAAAAGAACAGAAAGCATAACCAAAAAACAGGAACATTTTTACTAAAGAAATAAAATGATATATACATAATATTAACTAGCTCATTTTTCTCTTCTGCATACGATGCTTGAAAAGATCATGCTGCAGATCTCAGAAATAGGGACTCCCCAGTTGCCAGACAGACCAAAGAACTCCCTAGGAGTCTGTCACTCGTCTGGAAGAGTATCCAAACGTCATCAATAGACTTCAGGTGTCATTGATACCAAGGACTTAGATGACAGACTTTGTTTCATAAATATCTGACATACAAAATAATTATTCTTTTGGGAACAAGTATAGTCACACCAATGTACATATACAGCACTTAGCACATACATGGCAAACATAAAACTCTCCAAACAATATTTAAAGATAGTATGTTTTGTAAAAATACGCTTATTAAGTTATTATTTGAATATTATATAGCTTCAGGTATTAAGAAACTGACAGCCTCTGGATGTTTTGCTTACATTGGCTTTATTTAGCCACTTGTCTTAATCGACATACTTGAGAAGAATTTATCTGCTGCAAGATTAAAATTGAAAATATCTCTGTTTACTTACTATAAGTTACATAGTCGTGTAGTGTACAAACACTAAGGGCATAATCATGTTTAGTGCAATTAAAAATTTGACCCTTTACCAGGCTTTTTGGTTTTCCTCTATTCCTTAGAGTACATTCTCCACATAAGAAGCAAAAAAAGTCCCTTCTCAAACTTGGCTTTGAAGTGAAAAGTGCAAAACCTAGGCCTCATGACTAATTGAACCATCACTATCAGATTTAGGTGAAAAAAAAAAAAAAAAAGTTGTGATTGACAAAAAGACCAAAATAAAATGTTAATTAAAAGGTACATTTCTACCTCAGAATTTTATCTTGAGCTGAAACTTCTGCTTCTAAATTTACAATCTGTTCTTCTAATTTAGGAATGCTGGCCGAACGCGTACCTAAAGTCGCTTCAAGATAAGAAATCTGAAATATAAACATATTTGGAGTTTAATTAGCACTTGCCTGTATACCTTCAGACAAGATACACAAGCACCTGTTTATAGAAGGGCTAAGGGCTCTTAACTCCATTAAAGAAGCTGTTGTTTATATACACAAATCGACCTCCAACTTCCTGCTCATTTAATACTTCCCCGTTTCCTTTACACCATTCCAGGATGATGCTGTGTCTAACACATTTTCTTTACTTGTTGATCTTGTCTCTTTTTTCCCCCCACAAGTTCATATTCAGCTCTTTGCCCTCCCCATGACAAAAGAAAAAAAAAATTTGTTTATCTACTTATTTGCAATTGAAGATAACACTTCTCAAACAAGAAGCATCAAGAATAGCTACATTTTATTACTGTTGCACTTACACCAAATACAAGAATATAACTGCTGCATGGAATAAAACATATAAAAGTATATGCTAGATAGCAACAATTCATTATCTGCAATCTATTTTCACTATTTTTTTCACTTTTTTTTATTTTTCCATCTCTCATTATTTAATTATTTAACTAAATTTTATGATGTGAGGGGTAAGAATTCCCCCCCTCCTGTTAATATAGCACCTAGCACATGGTAACTTATTCGCATTCTGTAATTTACTGTCTTTAAAAAAAAAAATCAATAAATTAAATATAGTTTTGGACAATGAAAAGACAGAATTTATAATTAACAGTTATTAAATACATTTTTTTATTGAGAAATAGATTCCAAAACTATTCTATCCTAAAACTAATGATACACAATGCTATATAAATATTAAAACATACATATACATACTTAAAAAAGTATGTTCTGCATGTAATTATGAACTCAAAAAAATCACAGTCACTAGTGAAGATTTGGAAAATGAATACAGTAAATATACATACTCTTGTTTTTGACTGCATCAATTCAAAGCTGATTGTTTCAACTTTATTTTTTAAGTAGTGGTTCTGAGAAGTCAAAGAGGCATTTTGTTCATGAAGTGCATTCAGCTTCTCCTTAAGATGCTTATTTTCTTGTTCCACAGCTTTATCACAATTTGTAGATACTGAGTATGACTAGATATTAATAAAAGAAAAAGAAAACACAAACACGTATAAAGAATATATATATACCCAAGAACACATTATGTTTAAGAAACAATCAGTGACATAGCTGCAACACTTCATAGTTCAATGCTAAAGCATATCAACTAAAAGACAAAAGCAAATAGTATTTACAAACATAAAAAGGACTATATTACAAAAAAAATTAATAAAGATAAATAATGAACAGCAATATTTACTTTGGGTCGTCTTTGAAGATCTCTCTCCTGACAAAATGTTTTACCATCATTTTTCTTACAACTGGAA
>JAVCKT010034282.1:0-16994 GCA_032273925.1 Rhynchotus rufescens
CCATATTTCACTTGATTAAGCAAAAATCAACACTTTTGCCACTTTGATATGTCTTTTACAAATGTATTTACTTCAGATGGCTTGTTCTGTACAATTTTTGCTTTAAGATGAAATGTCAATAAACAACTAGTCTTCAGATTTTTCTATATTTTGAATACTTTCTCCAACTTCAAGATTCCAAAGCATGCAAATCTCATGATTTTCTTAGGGTACTGCAACTCTGAGGCAGTATACAAAAAAAAACCTTGAAATATCTCCTAAAAACTTAATCCAGCAAATGTGAATAATTCAATCACTTGTGCATATGAAAAATCCCACTGTGGGTTCATACAAATGCAAAATTCCCCGCGTGTGTCTAAGATGTGAAACAATGCTGAGATCCATGGTTAGCCAAACATATTTTTTAACAAAGAGGTAATTATTTTAAATCTAGAACAGGAGTTCTTCCATCTGTTTTGTATTCCCCATCTACCTAACAACAACCGTCTTTGTTCATGAGGAGCAGGACCTTCAGTGCTATCATACCCCAGGTCATGGATTAAGTCTGGTTTGCCAGTATGATGCTCTGGAAAAAAAAAAAAAGAAAAAAAACAGAAACAAAAGAAAGAGAAAAGCAGCATAGTAAGATATCTTAATTTGCCAAACTTCAAAAAAGACTTTTGCAACTAACACTGAATACATTTGTGTCTATATGTTTATAGTGAGGAAACTTGTCTTTGCTTTACCAATTATTTCTCAACAGACAAAAAACTTATTTTGATCTTTGGTTTAACATTCTTATGCTTCCATTGCTTGCAGCAGGGCTTTGAAATTCAGCAAGAAGAAAGCTCTTGAGTAGATAAATGTCTTTTGTGTCTTCCATGGAATTCCATTCATCTACATCTTAGGTACAGGTGTGGTGTTATTCCCATCTGTCATCAAAACTGTGGTCACATGTCAAAATGATGACTGAACATGAACAGCCGGACACCGTAATGAAATAATGAGCAACACCTGCTCCAGCAGGAACTCTTGAGTGGATCCTTTCCCATGCAACGGAGCAGAAACATGGAGCTGAACTATCCTTCCCTCTGCTACAGACTTCCTCCCTCAAACATGCTACATGGTTTGGTAGTTCATTCAGAACTCTGAAGGAACCACCTGAACAAAACATGCTTCTACATTCTCCAGATAAGTAGGAGTCAAGACAGGGTTCCTCAACCATTTCACAAAGCCAGTGCAAACCTCTAGTAAGCATTTTCCTCTAAACTCTTTCTCCTGCCAGTTATACTAACTAATTTGAGCTGTTTTGATAGAAAGCATTGCCAAACGAGTGTTCCACTCACTGGATGAAAGTCTGAAAGTCTTGGGAGGCTGACCTGACATGGACTTTACAGGGAAAACATCTGCAAGAGAGATCAGCAGGAGTTGTGGATGTTAAGTATTTTGAGGTAAAATAATACCTTTCTGTAACTCAGGACTGCAAGGAGACGGAAATCGTTAGGAAGGTTGGATGGGTATGTGAAAACATACAGTTCATTTAGTCAATTTTGTTCCTACAATACATTTGGAATTGATTAACATATATATAGATACTTGGCACTCTGGCTGCAGTGAATTTCCCTTCAAGCAAAATCACAGCTCTTTTATTTCTTTTCCTTCATTGAACTTCACAAGATAAAAGAACACAGAATATATCTGAAGCATGCAAAAAGCCTTCATGTCCCAGCACAACATAAACTCTGGCGTCATTAGCACACCTCATTAAATCGTCCAAAGAGAAAGGCGATGTATGCTCTCTAGCATGCTGGAGACCTCAACATATAAGATATTTGATTGCCCTAAGCCAAGAGGAGTAGAGTTTTGATCTTACCTACTATACTCAAGACTTCAGTTGTTTTGGTTATTTTGATTATTTTGACTAAGTGAGTATTGCACTAATTATATCTCTGTCTCATCTGGCTGTATGTCCAGATCTCATCTGGCTGTATGTCCACTTGTTTTCGTTTGGTCCCTGAGGATGGAAATGCATGGATTGGTTGGACAGTAATATTTTAAATTATTGATCACATACCAACTTGCCCTTCTGTAGTTTCATGACATTACAGAGCCTCACCCCTACAACCATTCACATAAACAGCATGGTCAGAGGCTTACATTTAAGCAAAGACTGGAGCTACTTCCAACATACTTTCCTTTTCACATTTTGTGAACAATATCCTCAAGAGCAAAAATAACAAATCATATACGAGATCTTCACTGCCCCAGCTCCATCCCAGTGGCCCATTTAGCAATAGGAATATGCTGCAACTTTTAAGGATGTACTATAGTCTATGTAGTATGCAAGTCCAAAATGTCTCTAAGAGCTCCTTAGTATGGACCGTGAGCAAATGAACACAGAAATTCATCTTCACGACACATAAGACAAAACTTTGATTAATGTTTCATGGTCTCTTCATGGCAGCAAGAATGATTTAAATTAGAGACAAAGCATAAATTATAAAAACACTCATGAACTTATTTGGAAGAATGATGCTATATTTAGATGCCCAGATATTTATAGTCATACAATATATTTATAGTACATATGACAGAATTCTGTATTTTCTCCTGCTTTTGTGTACAAATGGCTGTCACACTTGTAGAAATTTGCCAAAATCCAAAAGCTTTGATAAAATGAAATATACACAGTTATGTTTAACTGTGTACAAGTATTGGAATCAAGACTGGGAAAATAAAATTGTTTGGCCTTTGAAACTTATAAACATTTCATTCAGAAAAAAAGATCTGAAAAGAAATTCTAAATTTACTGAAATTCTATTTCCATATTCTACAATAGAATGAAGAGTATTAAAGACTACAAACATACTTGAATGACTCACTTTAACTTCAGACTTTTTTTGTATGAAAATAAAGTGAAATTATTTGAAAATGACAAAATATTATGTTTAATGTCATGAAAGCTACTTATGCATTAAAAATCCTCAAAGTTATTGTCTAGGGGTAACCAGGTGTAACCTGAGTGTCACCTAGAGTGTCACTTGAGGACACAGTCTTTCCCTTTTTCCAACTGACACTATATTCATCTTTGTATAAATAGTTATCACCATAGCAACTGTGTGTTCCATCTCTTCTTTAATCCAAGAAAAGAATAATGTTAAATGAAGTTCCTCAACAGCTGTTTTCTTCTTTTCCTTCATACATCCTGTTCCACTTTATGAAATTACAAAATTTCTGAAATACAGAGAATACTCTTTCCCACTCCATTAGTGTTCAACTTCTTTACAACCTTCACAAATCCTTCATTCACATGGCTTTTTAAAAATCATTACTACAGACTGAAATACTTATAATTCCTGAAATGGTTATCAACCATAGATGTTCTTTTTTTCTTGCTGAGTTCTCCACTCAGCATTTCATTCATAAGCATTTTGTTCTTAGCAGGACTCTGTAAAACTGTGCAACTACGTTTCACAATTCAGTGTCCGTTTTCGTGTCTCAGAGAGTAAGACCTTACGTTTCTTTATTTCTCAAAGCAAGTTAATACACCTAAGGAATGAAAACAGATTGATAAGCTTTCCATTAAAATACTGTTAGACTCCTCAAGAGATATCATATGTAGCTGTTTGTGGCACACATTTGTTTCTCGTAAATAGAGAATTAGCATTCCTTTAATTAGTTTTCTTTGTAATAAGAATTGAAATTCTTTCCAGGATATGCAGTTCTTAGGGCACTTTATCACAGCAGGTTTCTGTTATAAACATGCTCTTTCTTGTTAGGAATGACACTAATTTTCCAGTTAGCTATCAAAACAAATTATTCCTTAATTTATAGCACAGTTTGCCATATATGCAGATATTTAGTTCATAAATCTCAATCACTATCTTCAAAAACATAGGGTGACATATGCACGTGCCTAGTCACAATATGTCACCAGATGTGTTATTTTTCCTAAGGGGAAAAAAAATCTTAGACACTTTTTCTAATGCTAGTGTGTCCATAATTTGATGAATATATTCCTGTGATCAAATCTTCACCTTCCCTGACAAAAATATTTTCAAATAGGAAGACAAAACACTGAAAATGTTGATCTATAGTTCCTCAGATTTGTAATATTTACATGGTATGACTTTGAATTAAAGACTAAAACATCATTACTGATTCTTCAAAAGTACATAACTAGAACACATGGTTCATTGTGATGAATAAAGAGAGCATATAGTGAAAATTTAGTAGGGTACAGTAAGACCATTTATCATTTCAGCATCAGATCATTTGTCTCTCAGTTTCCCTTCTCTCTCTTATGCTTCATTTGGTATACACTGATGATTCATTGCAGTGATTCTTTTGCTCAAATCAAGAAACGCTCTGTCACTCCAGGGCAAAACACAAAAATTCAAACAAAATACTTCTGCAGCACTTCTAAGGCTCACTTACTCTTCTCACTTTTGTTCTTCACTGTTTTGGTGAAGAACACATGGCTACAATCATACCTTTCCCCCATTAATAATATTAGCCTTTGGATGCTTTAATCATGACAGCAAAGGCAGTAGCCTTCATTTAACTACAAATTGCATTATTGATTTCTTTCGGCCTGTTAGCATTCTTTTTTTGTTTTCTCTAATAACTCTCCATTCTCAGCTGAGTGGAGACCTGGAAGCTCATGTCTTCATGAGTGAAACATCAAGTGTAATTCAAAAATATTGCTAAGAATAAAAATATAGGCATCTTGTACCTTCCTGATGTAACCAAAGACAAACTGATGATGTCAGTCACAGTTACAGCTACACTATCTTTATGATTAATTGCTCTTCCTGAATCGTCATTAGACCAGCAAGTTAACGTGCATTCTAGCATGATAATAAATAATGTAAATGTTAAATTTTGCAAGCAAGTCGGTTTCCATCATTTTGAGATGTAATACCAGGAGTAAATACTTAAATATCTACCATATTCAGAAAAGACTTGAAGAGTAAACTAGCCATTTTTTTCATCAACTATCATTAATTTCCGTAAAAACAGAGAATGTACCTTTCATAATGCTGAAGTTTTCCTCTTTCCCTCCCTTCTGCTCCCCCATTTTTTTGTTGTATTAATGAGAAGAGAGCTATGATTGCCCACATTGACTGATCTTGCTCTGTGTATTTCAGCCCTCGGGGAAAACTACAAAACTGATAAAACACCCTGACATGTGCAGAAAAAAACATTAACAAAATGGAGCACAAAGATGAAACACTTCACATTTACCTGCTAGTAACCTCAGATGAAGGCTAATCATTTCATTTTTGGTAAAGGAAGAGGAAGGTTGAGAAGGGGTCTTATCAACATGTACAAATATCTGAGGGGTGAATGTACGAAGAAAGGAGTCAAACTCTTCTCAATGGTGGCCAGTGATAGGACAAGAGGCAATGGATACAAGTTGAAGTTCCATCTGCATGTGAGGAAGAATTTCTTCACTTTGAGGCTGTCAGAGCCCTAGAACAGGCTGCCCAGGGGGGTTGTGGAGTCTCCTTTTCTGGAGATCTTCCAGAGCCGCCTGGATGCCACCCTGTGCCCCGTGCTCTGGGTGTCCCTACTGGAGCAGGGGGGTTGGGCTAGATGATCTCTAGAGGTCCTTTCCAACCTCAACCATTCTGTGATTCTGTGAAGTCGAGCAGCACTTTTGGTCAGGCAAACAACTAGTAAGTTAAAAGTCTGTAAATATCTTTAGGGGAGTGTTAACATCTTTAGGGGAGAGTTTCTTTATTTTTCAATCCAGTGCAGAAAAGAAATTGAACTTACTTTCTGTGTTGTTTAGCCAAATGGATTTTTATTTTCCAAACAGATCTACTTAGGACCACTCAGTTTTCTAACCACGTGTCCACAAACCTCATATGTTTATGTGGCTCCATTCTTCACTGATGTTTCTAGCTCTCCCCAAAACCAAGTCCCACAGATTTGCAGGGCTCTTCATCCTCCACTGCTTGTCCACTACTGCTCAGTGCTACCTCAGCTGCCCTGATCTTAGTTGTATAACTCTAATCTGGCTCCTATTTCTGAGACGCAAAGACATTTGTGAGTCACAGATGTCACTGTCCTGTACCAATCAGAAAAGATTTTTTATTGATTGTTTTCCTTTCCATATTCTTAACAGATGCCAATAGCTAGGTGGAAGTAAGTCAGAAATGGATCTGAGGTTAGGTGACATTTGGAAATAAATGAGCCTATATATTGCTTTTGTAAATTACTCTCCCTATACAGTTACCATTTTATACAATTTTAATCTTTTATACAATGTTAGATCTTTATTCTTCTGAAATTTTCTATGCATTTTTTTCTATTTTGTTTCTTAATTTTTAAAGATTTTATTAAAATGTATATGAATTCAGTTTCTCCTCTGGTACACTGGTCTAATTTGTGGTTGGAGACTCCTTGTTTTGACAAATACCTTTTATTTTTAAAAAAATCTTCATGAGAGTTAGCAATGAGGCAAACACTGAGCGAAACAGGTACAAGTGAAAATAAATAAGGATGGGAGCTATTATTGTTTCCAGAAATAAGATTTTGTGAAAACTGGAGCATGAGCTCAAAAGACGCCTTCCATCCAAATAGCTATGCTTTCCCGTCAGTGAAATAGTCACAAGCTGTCAGAATCAAGCAGCTACACAGGTAGCAGCCTTCAGCTCTTTCAGCACAAAGATGTTATTTGTTTAGTTATTAATATATGTTTACAATGATAGCAGAGAATATATTAATGAAATCTGGAAGATAAACAGCACTCTTCCTTTTGTCAGACAAAACCTCAGTAAAAGAGCTTCACTTTAGTATGTTTTTTCCCACAGCTGTGGCAGGCACAAGGTCAGTTATGTTGATTCAGTGGATAGGTGATAAGTTGTTAGGCTGCCATAGCTCAACTGTGTTCAGTTGTATATCCTGGACTTCAGCTTATCAACACAGTGTTTCCAGCTGTCTCACTCATTGTTCTATTAATTCCTCAGTTATGCTGTTGGTATTCCAGATTTGTACTGGGCCACTTTTGATCGAATCACCATGGCTTTGTATTAGTTCATATAGTAGAGAACATCAGTAGCTGTCAAATTTTATGAGTCACAAATGGATTATAAAGTGGATGATTATAAATTTATTATATATGCATAAGCCCACTAACTCAGAAAAAATGAATTATTGTGCTTTACTCCAAGTTTAGCATAATGGGCCCCAGAATACACAAACAGATGCTTTGGTGCGCAAAAATAAACATTGTTCTTTAAATGTTTATAGAAATGCAAAATCTTCCCTCAATGTGCTTTATGTCATAATAACATCTCCAGGGAAATTGTAATTCTTTCAGGTTTTAATCATTTGGTTAAATCTCAAACAGCAGCACAAAAGATTATAACCTAATGAGAATACTCTTAAATACAGTGAAACCAAACAAACCCTGGTTTTAGTGGGAAGTGGGAATGGATTCAGGAGAAAATTGTGCTTGATACTGTCAGAATTTGACCTATTGGAGCACCTAAAGATATCATGTACATGACTGAACAAGGGAACTCTGACTTAATCTTATGAATATAATAGCTTAACAAATTACAACTTGTATAGTAAACTAGCACAGGGGATTTATCTGCCCTTGGTTTACATATTTAGAGAAACGTAAGTTCAAAAAAGTGGGCTTTTCTATTATCCAAGCAAGAAATTAGAGCCACTAAAATAATTTTTGTAAAGTCTTTCCTTCTTGCCCTGTGGTTGTACTGTCAAAGTAGATCAGTCTATAATTAGAGAGTGCAGGGACCAGTGAGTAATTCACATAAAGTGGAAGGAGCTGGAGTGTTTTCATTATTTTTACTAGGAGGCAGGAATACTAGATGTTCTGATGCTAGTCTTCAGACTGCAAATTTTGGTACACCCTGCTCAAATATAACCACAGAAAGAAAATGCAAAAGAAAAACACCAACTACAGCTTCTACATCTGCTTCTGCAATATATACAGTATATATGTTCACACCTAGCATGACCAGACTTCCAAAATAAAATTCCCTTGTCACTTCTGTAGTGATAAATTTCTATTTGTGACCATTAACACAAAGTCAACAACTTTAAAGTTGCCTTAGTATTGTTCTTGTTGCCTTCTCGAAGACCTTTTCAGTAGATTTGTCTGAATGTACTAAGAAGCAATGGTCAGCTGCCATTATTATTCACTAAGACCCAAGAGAATGACTGATAGTATCTTCACTCTTACTTTCTCCATCAAACCAAACAGTATCTGTGGTACTAAATACTCAGTCATCGGACTGTCAGCTTCTTCCTGGTAAGCACAAAGCTTGAGTAAATATTTGGCAGTTTCAGACAGCATGGATGTTTTGACGGATTAAGTAGGAGGGAGGGAAAGCTGGCCCAAAGACTTGTCCAAAATATGTTAATGTAAGATGAAAAGAAGAACAGCAGATTGCCCCACCAAAAGCCAAGATAGTGTGTATTGCTATGTGTGAATGTATTTCAATGTGCTCTATCATTTTTACATAGATATATAAAATATGTTGGTTCTGATGAGTTATGTACTTTGGTGAAATCCAGCTCAGTGCCAGGAACCAGTTACAAGATCAATGCACCTTTGAAGTAGTGCCTAGGTTTTGTGTTGACCTTTGATAAGAGGATAGATTTCACTCTGTGCTGCTCACAAACATAAAAGGGATGTGTTTGCTTTGCCTTAACATCTTTGATATTTACCCACTGGTTTGTTTGAGATATCAGGTATAAAGATGACCCTATCTTTACTGACTACACTGAAAAAGAGAAATATTTGTGTTTAAAATAAAGCTCAAACCTAGACCAAAGAGGCAACTCTTGTTGAATCTTTCCCAGCACAGTGCCAGAAGCCAATGTAGGTGAGCTGGCGTAACTCCACGGTAATAAAAGTATATAACAATCATGATTTGTCAGTCCAGAGGCCAAAACTTAGGGTGTCATGATGCTTCTGAGATCAGACATTACCCAGTGACCCTGTGTCTTCAGTGGAGGAGGAGAAAAGGTCAAAAACAGAAGTTCTCCTGCCTTACCCAGTTCCACATCATTGAAGCTGATGGCTGAGTTGAACTATGACCTTTCTATGGCAACATTACTTATTCTGTTACTGAGACTGTGTTCCTGGAGCCCTTGTCTTGCTGGATCTTAATTTGGAGAGTGTATTACAGAAATGAACATGATCATTTTAGACATAATCACTGCTACTATCCAAAGGAGATTTATAGACAGTCTATATGATTCTAAACAGTCTATACCTTCCCCAAAATCAGTAGATCCAACCGTCTTCATTGAATTTTTTCATCATTATTTTTTACATCAGCTCGTTAGCCAAAGGATTTTAGAGAAGTCATCAGCTGACAGACAGCAGACAACACAGGTTGCTTGCAGAAGCAGAATAAACAAGGCTACCTCTGCCTGTAAACTAAAGAGGCCTTGATCCATCCTTTGAGTCCATAAGCAAACAGAGCAGTCAAGCTCATGTCACAGCTAGGATCCCTTACCCTCCAAAACAGAGTGACCCTCCAAAACTTTGTCACCTTTTCTTTTGTATTTTCTTTCTACGGGACAGTACTCCCAAATTCACAAATTATAATTCACAAATGATTCTTATCATGGTCCCTGAGATAGATAGTACAAACCAGCCAAAGCAGAGCCATGGAGCTACTTTACTTCTAACACTTATGATTAAACTAGAAACGTATTTGTGGGCCAGATCAAATCTGTGCCTTTACTGGTTACTGATAAATGATAGCCTTGACTAATCTCCTCAAGAATATGCAAAAAATTATTCAATTAAAGGTTTTTTTTGATTGTTTAGGACCATTAGCACAATTTCCCAGGCAGCAAGGGGGAAATCAGATGGAATCATGAGTAGACTAGATAGACAGATGATGAATGAATAGAATATATAAATAGCAATATTCAGTTTATTTTCAAATAATTCATAGCATAACAAAGCATAATAGTTATTAGAAACATCTGGGCTGTGTATAATTAAATGAAAGGTGGGTCCCCTCTTTGCCTTTAGTAATAGTGTTGTTATTCCAGGATTCCAGAATGACTGACGTTGGAAGGGACCTCTAGAGATCATCTAGTTATCAATCTTTACTAATAAAACTATTGACTAAATAGTTGATTTAAGTGATAAAAAGCTTGACACTAAAATAACTTCAGAAATAGATTCAATTATTTACTCCCTATTTCTGCTCTCCGCTAAGAGCAACAACCTGCTAGGATATGCACTTAAAGAATGCTAGGCTGAATTGCAGCACTGAAGATCTTCATTAGCTTCAGATCAAAATCATTCCCAATAAATGTCAATTCCCAAGCTCTTATGAACTGATGTGAAACCTGCTCTGTGAGAAACTCAGGAAGTGATTGCAGCCATGTCCAGTTCTCTTGCCAGATGGCTTAGTCTACTTCTCCAGGCTTACCTCTTTTCTTCACCATCTCTCAGTCTTTTCTACCCAGTCTTCTTTCTTTGACAGAAATGTGCCCTCTAAGTTTCATAGGAAAGAAATTAGCCTTATTATGCTTACATAAGAAAGGCAGAATATTTTTACCTATGTACCTGATAAAACACCAGCTGTACTGGGTTCATGATATTAGCACAGCACTCAATCAGAATGTAGTCGGTTTATGTTTGACTGATTGATATTAAATTACTTTACGAACACAGTATTAAGAAAATTACTTTGTGAAGGAGCCCAATGAAGTATGCCATAATGTCTAATGTTACTTGTTTCAGTGCTTGAATTAATTACAACTAGGTCTATATCACCTTCACAAAAGATGGATTTATGGGTGATAAATCAGTGCTTACGGCTGATAAATTCAATGCAGTTTCTGTTTATTGTTTTTCTCAACAGTAGGAAAAATACTATTCAAACAATGCAACAATAAGAAAAATAAATGAAATCGCTTATGATAGTTTTCCAATTTAATTGTCCTCAATGTTTTCCTATGTGGATGGCTGCATTATTAAATCAAAGTGCTTCACTTGTATTAAAAATCTTGCAGATATTACTGAAACAGTATGTATATGAAACTTCCAATTTTATGATAAGATATACACATCTCCCTATGTAGATTATCTGTATGGTGGTACAGTGGATGCTTGCTGACTCAACATCATGTAAACACAGCTGTATTGCTCCCTGGCCTGTATAGGGTATGCCATTAGTACTACCTCTTTTATATCACAGCCAGGGCGAACAAATAAACTATGCAGGACCTTTTCTGGCTCCTGCCTGGCCATGAAGGCCAGGTAGCTCTGAAGTGCTTTCCCAGAACAGGCGCCCGTAAGAACACAATGGACAGACAATCAATTGCCTCCCGACTGAGTGACTTAATAACCTACGGTTTTCATAAGCCTTCATGAATTTGATGGGGAAGTAAGGGAAGGCAGCAGGGGAGTGAGAAGAAGGCAATACGCAGTGTCTACACAATGTTGATGAAGGTGGATTAATTTAGGTGCAGAGTACCACAAGTGCACAGTCACTTTGAAACTGGTGCTATATATCCTGGAATTCCACATCCTGGAAATATAAAAATGTGGAAATTCCCTGGCACAGCTTTGCATAGCTGTCACTCCACAGTGAGCAATGTATATACACAGAATTACCAAAGTTTTTGGAAGGTATCTTCAGAAGTCATCTGTCCCTCAGTAGGGCAGCTGGGAGCTGGAAGCAACATGGAGTTCTGCATAAGGTTGTTTAACCAGATATTGACTCCTACTAGAACTATGGCAGGTTTGAATATTCCTATAGTTCTCACAAAGTATGCTACACACTAACCATCTAGTTTATTCCTTTAAAATATATAGCACAGTTGTCTCAGATCCCTTTGGAACCAATGCAGACAGAAAGGCATCATAAGAATACAATCCAGCCCTCATAAACACCGTTTAAAATATAAAGAATACAAAAAAAAATGTCACTGCAATACTGCAAACAGCAGCATAGCTTAACTTCAAATGAGAATTTCTAATACATCTGTCACTGGGAAAATTAAGATGAGGAAAACTCTTAAATTTGAGCTGCTATGTATTTATTTATTATGATTTCAGAAGAGATATGAGATCTCTTAGGATATCTTTTCTGCGTTGTTTTTATTGCCTTGTAAGATACAGCAGCATCCAGTGAACATGCAATAAAAACCTTAGCTTTCCTCTGAACAAGTGGTTTTCCAGATATTTTGTAAGGTTAATAATAAATTTTTTACAAAGATCTGCTCTACAAAAAAAGTCTTTATGAGAATAGAGTTTAAATAAACTAGAATCCTAGCAGCAAAGATAATCAGAGGCTAAGAAAGTCTTGTGCCTGAACATAGGAACAGAGTTTGAAAAATCCAATGAGAGACTTCAGGCATATCACAAAGTCTTTCCATCTCCATCCTCCAGCTGTAAAATTGAGATAATTTTTATCCTCTAATTCTCCAGGAGGTTATAGCATAAATTCATTGACATTTGCAAGGAATTGTTCCATGAATATCTAAGAGCAAAATAGAAAAATGCCTGTAGTGAATGGAACCCTTATATATAGATAAATCTTAATCTTTTAAAATATTTTCTATGGAAAATTTAAGCCTAATTGTGGAAATGAATGCAAGGATAGGAAATCAGTTCTTTAAGTTTTGTAGCTGAAGATCACTATATCTCTGAAGGTTGGGATGGACTAATAACAGGACCAATATTAAAAAAAAAACCCCAAAAACTCAAAAAACTTAATTTTGGCAATCTAAGCTACTGTCTCTGTTCCATTGCGTGCTATATATTTCTTTTTCATTACCTTTCTTTTTGTTTACTGTGTATTATAAGGAAATTCTTCCATGCAATGTTAGATTGAATTATTATTTTAATGATAGTGTCTGAAATCTACTCTTTTTAAGAAGACTTAAACAGTGAAATTTTGATTCCATTGAGATGAATGGAAATTTTTCTCTTGATTTCAATAAAAACATACTTTCACACAGGAAACAATACGATACCAGGAATCAGTATAGGATCCAGTAGACATTTCAAAAACTCTGCTATTTCTTAGATTATGAAAATGCCTTGACTTGCTGCAACTCCTACTAGGAATAGGTGGTTTCAAAGTCACTCTTTGAAGAATTCTTCTTCTATCATTCTAGAAAAAAATCAGAATCTTCTTCTAGAAATAATCAGAGCCCTCTCATTCAGGAGGAGCCATAAATGAAGGTCATTTTGAAATGTCATTTGATACTTTTCCTTTTGTAGTTGAATGGCTATGCATGAGTAAATGGCAGAATACTTAAAAATAGAATATTTTTTAGCATGAGAAAATGTCTCAGCATATCTATGGGAGGTCTGTCCACCTCTTACTAAATAAATAATTAGAACTATTTGTAAATTTGTGATTCTAACTTAAGTTACAGTCTGGAAGAATATGAGGCAGGTGAACATGGCAGAGCCAAAATTCACCATAGGATTTACATATTTAGGCATAAGATTTAAAAGGGCAACAAGAACCAAAATAGTAACTATAATAATGATATAGCTAGATAGCTAGATTGTTTGAAACAGTCAGTAAACTACTGCTTTCCATTCCATGGTTTTCCTCTCTTTTTCTTTCAAATATAGTAATTGAGAGTCACTTTGAAATAAGCAAAAAGTTGTTTACTTTGGGACTTTCTTGGACACAAAAGATAAATAAATATCACATACATATCACAGAGACATCCAGAATACTTTCCTGTATTTGATGATAGGACCATCTTCTTGCATTCTTTCTGTCATGAAAGACTACACAAAGAAAGATATTCTTCAGCCTCATCAGAATTAAAGTGTCAGTAGTCTTCATGTACAAATATTGGTTTGAATAATTGTGTGACATCATTTGAGTTCTAGTTGACGGATTGACTCATCATTTTATTAGATTCATTTCAATGTTATGCAAGTGTTTGCCTGATTTCAGTGTAAATTTAATTTTCAGTATAAATCCATAATAAAGTGGACCAATTTCAATAAAACTGTAAAATCTTCAGATTGAATATAATCAGTTTTACATGAATAGATTTATTTATTTACTTATTTATTTATTTAAATGTGAGTGCATTTTTAAGTGTCTAGAAATTTTTAAAGACTGATTTGACTGATATTTTTGGTTAGAAAATGAACCAGATCCTCTCCATGTAAAATACAAAAGGGAAACTAAAGGGGTTAGGGAGAACTTAAGAGGAACGTAAATAATTAGAAAAGAGCAAATGTAAGATTTCCCACCACTGAGAGAAGCCTGAGATTCAGATCCCATTTTAGCTGTTTTTTGCTGATGGCTCTTTCTTTATAAGGGCTTACTCATGAGGATCATACAACTCCAGAAAAACCTAAAGTCTGCCATGATTGCAAATCAGTCCTTATATCAGAATACACAGTCCCCTGTGGATCTTTGCCCAGAAGTTATTCCTAGGGCATCTGCTCATTATTGTTTTGGTGTGAGGATCAGTCTCCCAAGTTGTTTCGCACAGGAGCACCCTGCTGTCTGTTTTATGCTACCTGTCATTTTGCAATTTTGTCATCAAGCATTTAATAACCTGTTCTGTTAACTACTACCATTCTCCAACTTTTCTGCCTTTCACCTTTGATTGATCTAAGTGACCTTTATAAGGAGGAAATATCCGGGTAATGACTATGATGAAAACAAAACCATTCAGAAAACTGGTGGCAAGAACACATGTTCTATAAGATTTGTATCAAGCTTTCAGTCTTATGAGTTGATAAGATCTTTGAGAACAATGGCTCATTGAAATGACCTCTGGACAAGGTCACCAGGATGTTGGGAGATTCAATCTCATCTCATAAGACCAAAATAAGGACATAGGTCATATCATGACCTTTATTTTAAAAAGTAATTGGAATTCTCAACTTCCAGAAACCCCAGTTACTGAAAAATCAGCTTCTTCTCCTGTTAAGTAATGATCCTAAAGATCTTATTCATGCATCTCCATCTGCCACATTTTCTACACTGTCCCTGTACACTTTTGTAAGTTTTATGAGAACTCCTCTGGCATCATAGTGCATATGAGAATAATTAGGAAAACATGAAGACAGTAGTTAAAGCAGGAAGCAGAATTAGCTGCTGCTTCTCCCTTTCTCCCTACTCATACATAACTTTTTCTTAGGTAGGATAGAGAAGTCAGTAAGGGGTAAGGTATGTTACAGCCAGTTACAGCCAGTATTCTAGCCTAGAAAAGGTCTAGAGGCTTTTTCTTAGGTTGCAATAAAACTCGGTGCAACCATATTTTTATATGACTGCCCCGTGTGTAGGCGAAGCCTTCTATGAAATCTGCTCTCCTCTACTACATGCAGAGAGTGGAAGAGGAAAGCAGTAAGAAGTAAACTATGAGTAGGTATCAAAAGCACCCTTATCTTTTTATTTTTAATGGAGAACACTTTGACAAATGCCAAACTGCCGTAGCAACAGAAAAATAATGATTAACAAGGATTTAAAGTCTGTCAACACAAGCTAAAATTAATCCTGGCAAAGGAAGATGAATTTCCACTTACATCCTCAAAATCAGTGATATTTCTGTTCTCTACAGAACAGACACAGCCCAGGAGAGTTTAGGACCTTCAGATACGACACTTGGGCATGTTTTACAGCAGATAGTTTAAATTCGTTTCTTTCAACTGGCATTTAGTTTGGAGAAGAAACTGAAATGCTTGTGAATGAGGAGACATGTAGAGCTACTGTACAGTAGGGAGGCATGTGTCATTTTTAAATCAGTGTGCACAACTGATATAATGTGTTCACAGCTACTGAACAGGTATGTTTCCTTGCTTACACTGCAAGAAAGTAAAGCACACATACATGAAGTAGGGTCAAAGCAGGCTGATGGTATATGGGTATTTGGTGTTAGTTCTGCTTTGCTTCCTCGTGTGTTGGCTGGAGTCTCCCTGGGTAATTCAGCAATCACATCACGTGTCATTGGGACACAAACTTGCCCTATTTAACATTACAAAACAGATGTAAACTGAGTTTTTAAGAAATGGTGCTATTCATTATTGACATAAAGATCAAAGCATGACACCTGGGTCACATGTAAAAATTTCTAAATAAAAAGCTAAATCAGTTGCAGTGTTTGAAGCAAGTAAAGAAAAACACTTCTTGCAACCATTTCATAACATTTTTAATAAGCAACCATTTGAAACACAAGATTTTACACTGGAGGTGAGAGACAAGCTCATTTCATTAAGAGCATTACTTTATATAATAAGAAACAGTATCAACTATTTCAGAGTTATGGTTCTTTATTTGTTACTCCTCAGTGTGTGTTTAATCAGCTACTGGCCTATTCCAGGTGGACTGGGGATAATAAATTAACAGACACTCATCCAAGCTGTTCTTGGAAATATCATGTTGTTGGGCATTAGGAGGTACTTTAAATGAAGTTCAGCATATTTAAAGTGAACTCACATGGCCACAGTTTAAATTATGAGCAAGAAGAGGATTAGAGATCTGATGTTTAAGAACTAATGAGCAAACATATTCCTTTTGTACTGTATAATTATGCTCTTAGCCTTGATGATAACTTGTGCATTTTCTTTTCTTATAATTATTGTCTGTACTTACTGAAAGCAAGGTATTTCTTCAACTGAATTTATTAGGTTCTGTACTGCTATTCAAAGTTATTTCAGTTATTAAATTTCGGTTGCATTGGAAGACCCAGCAGGGATTTTAAATATTCAAACAACAATTGAGAAATCAGTTCTCAGCCCTTTTTAAATGAATTTACTCTTGACAAGGTCTTCTCCATATTTGTGTGTTTACAAGAGGTGCCCAGCTAGATCTCCAGCCGCTTCTCTGGCCATGAGCTGCTCAGTGTGCTCTCCAGTCTGGATATTTGTGCTTGTAAAATGCCTATGGCTGAAGCTGTAGATGCTACTGTTATACAGGGGTCAGGAAACCTCGCTGTCCATATGCCATGAGACAGGAGACTCTTCCTGGAATCGCCTCTCCCCAGGTACTTGGCCTCATTCCCCAAAGCAGAGT